>BROG01001697.1:0-32849 GCA_030159075.1 Atrina japonica | reverse complement strand
TATAAACAGATTACGTTTCATTTGCAAACTATATAGATATTGACTTAGCAATCATACATACCAAATTTTCAAAAAATCTTATCATTAGTTAATCATGTTAATGAGAAAACATTTTTAAGGCTGTCCATTTTTCTCCTTTTGTAGCGTTAGGGGTCCTAGCTCCTATTCATTCACACACTTTTTGCAGCTTCACCAGACGATACCTCCTGCCAAAATTTGTTAAAATGGACCCGCTGGTTTTGGGAAAAAGTAATAAGCCATTTGTATAAAGCTGTACCCTGAGTGTTATCTGAAACGCACATAGTGGCTGGCTTATAGATTTCGTTTTCAATCGCAATATATGATTTTATAGATATTAACTTAAGAATCATGCATACAAAATCTGAAACTTATCTGTTTATTGGATCATTAGAAGAAGACTTTTTTTTGGGGGGGGGGGGTCTATGGGTCCTAGCCCTCTTTGTTCGCAAAACTTAAAAAGAAAATCTTACCACTTTGGATACATCGATATTTTAACTAGGCCTCTACTCTATCCTCTCTCCGATGATATTATATAAATATTACATTCATGAGAGGGTGATATTGCATATTTTCACCCCGAGGAAGTATTGTTGACCGAGGCGAACACAATGCTTTTCGAGGGGTGAAAATATGCAATATTATACCTCTTTATAAATTCTAACGTTGGCGCATGTGGTATTTTTTTAATGTCACCCTGGCTCACTGGTACGAACCGTACGCGCATAACGTTGGCGCATGTGGTATTGTTTGGAATGTCACCTTGGCTTCTTTATCTTTATTAAATGAGCGGATGACATTGAAAATGTTCACATTTCTCTCAACCAATCAGATAACAAGATTTTAATAGAAGTTATAATGAAATATAATATATACAGCTGTGTGTTATTTCGTTAACCGAAATCGATCTAATTCGGTGTCTGGGCACCCCACCAGGTCCAGATATCGCAGCTGTACATCAGATCTAGCAACACAATGTCATATCAGTGATTCAACTAAGTATACATATGTTCATAGTACAGTATCAAATTGTATCGTGTGTCATTTTCAGACAACATTTTGTTGTAAATAATTATTTAGTATGAGATAAAAACACATATAAATAGTAATAGTAAAAACAGTTGTCGATGATCCCAAAATTCCCTCTTTTAATTTTTTATGTGGAAGAGTTGTTTAAAAAGTAGAAAAGTAGTATGTTTTGATGCTGTGAATTTGAGAAAAGTGGTGTAATTTCAAATTTTCTAAAAGTTGTTTAGAATATTTACATCGCTTCTGAGAACAGCAACTGAACATTATTGCGAAGGTTACTCCTTAACGGATGTCAGTATCTTGATAAGGTTTGGTGGAATATTTACTAGATCCTGCTATGTACTTTTGTTTATATGGGGGTTTTGTGAAGTTTAGGTATTCAGAATAAATAGGGTAGTTCAAAATCAGTATCGGTTGTAGGTATATCAAAAGGACGGAATACTGACACGTGATTTTGAAGGATTTCGTAACGACTGAACCAGAGAATACAAACGGGTAATTTGTCTGTTGTGGAGGAATTCTGCCTATTGGATTTTAATTTGTCGTTTTAAAATAATTACGAACGTCTAATTTAAAAATAACTCTTTTTACGACATGCTAATATCTTATTGTAACGTGGGAGCAACTACATAGATTCAATTCCAAAAGAAAATATAATCAAGCCTTTGAATGATATTTATGCCAATACATTGAAATACACAAACAAGTATTAATACTTGTTAATTAATAGACTTTGATGCTAATCAGTTTGTCCGGAAATATTGAACATTCCACACGCACATTCCTACATTTTTTCAAAAGATCAAGGGGATTTTATTCAGTTCATATTACAAATAATCTAGACTGTGAAGGTACAGTAAGTGACAAATTAATTAGTTGCTTCTTGGAAATACGACTTAAACAGACCCGGAGAATATAACATTAAGATGGGCATCCTGAAAATTTATACTTTGGTGTCTGAGACTTTTATATTTAGAATTCCATTTGCATTGATTAACATCGTAAACATTTTACTTGCATTTGTTTTTTTTCACTTTTAACTGGGTCTGACCTTCCAATACCATATGCAATGCTGACCTACAACCGGATTAATTGTTGGATTTAGAGGGGGCATTGGACATAGACCCTTTCACGATAACTGCGGTCCTGTAACTTTGAGGGAATAAATGATACAGATACCCGCAAAAATATAGACGTCGTTATAGTAACTGACTGTTTCTTGAGGTCATTTTCCGGGAATCTGTATCATTTATTTCCCCAAAGTTACAGGACCGCAGTTATCGTGAAAGGGTCTATTGAACACTCATTCCTCTTAGAGTGACAACATGATTTATTATAAAATGTTAATCAAAATAATCATTTGAGTAGCGTAAAATAATTGACAACACTATGACAAAATATTACAATATGTTTCGTGTACAAACAATCAAAAATTTGATTTTTTCCACTCGCAAATTGTTTCTTAAATCAAGAATTTGCCATACATCACAATGTTATGCAAACAAAATTAATGTGATTTTAAGTAAACCACACGCGCCCAAAAAGTACAAAGGTGCCTTTAAAGAATAAGCTGTTTATTATGCCCCGGAATAGTCCGTCTTTCTGTATATCTATCTTTGTCGATGACAAGATATTTTAACCTTGGCCATCTTTTAACCATAAGTGATAAAGTTTTTTTTACCAATACTGTTGTGATGTGATCTTTCCATTTGTATAAAAAATATCATTGGTTTGTCTTTAGGGGGTTGCAACCCCATTTTTGGTTATATGGTTATTCATACAATAAAAAGAAGACGAAGGACTGTTAAAATTTCCTTTATCATAAAATTAAATATATAAAACATCTCAGATACCAAAGTATAAATCTTTAGGATGTCCAGGACACAGATGCAAATCCGTCAAATATGGATAAACACAGACCTCTGGAAACCAAGAGGTGGGATCAGGTGCCATGGAGGAGTAAACATCCCCTGTCGACCGGTCATCCCCGCCGTGAGTCCACAGTCAAGTCCAAATGAAATACGCTATGAACGAATACTCGTCACAATTGGTACAGACGTCTCAACAACCGCCAAAGAAAAGGCAACTCAACATTTCTGCCAGTGAACAGAGAAATCGCAAACAAGGGTATTAAATCGACCGTAAAATTTGCTGAACGTTGACATTAAACACGGTTTTCGATATCCCTGTGTCAATAATTTGTCAGTGAGTAGTTTACCTCTGTATATGAAATCTTCGTATGTTGTACACGCCCTGGCATATCGGATCATTTGTGAAATATAAACTCCATATGCGGGTGACTGAGGGATATTACTACTTAAACGTGGAAAATTTACGATGGGAAAGCCGAAATCGTCGCGTTTGTCGTATAGCTTAGTTGCTAATTTCCCGTCTGTGTTTATATTAAGTAAAATGTCTATGTATGAAGCGTGTGTGCTTGATTCTGTTGTATCTTTAATTTCTAGTTCGCTGGGATATAAATTATAATACAATTCAAATGAAACAATATACAATGCAAATGAGAAAGTTATACAAAGAAAATGAAAAATCATAGAATGTAAATGAAAAATTATACAATGCAAATAAAAAAAATATACCATGCAGAAGAGTAATTATACAATGGATTACAATTCAAATGAAAAAGTATACAGTGCAAATGAAAAAGTTGTACAAGGGAAATGAAAAAGCATAGAATGTAAATGAAAAACTATACAATAAGTCACATTTTGATTTTTTTTATGGGATTCCTTTATTCTTTTGAATTACTCAAAGACAATTGTAGAGAACAAAACAAACGTTTATTATGAAAATAAATAACAGTAGATATAAATAAAGCATGTATGTTCCCATGCATAACCTGAGTCATGCAAAAGTCACCCAAACGCATATACATATGAAATTGCATTTGTCACTAATATAATAACTAAATACGCAAATATGACATAGGAAATCAATATGAATCAATTTCACTGTTTGAGATAATTGTTCATTGTATATTGTTTCAATGTTGTTTGTACACTTTTTCTTTCACAATGTCTATATATCACGTGAATTTGATGACACCAATTAGCTACAAGGGTTAAAATGGTCGCCTACGAATATTGATGAAAATGAATACACTTGTATTTTCAAATTATATTGTAGTACTGAAACCGATAACGTCACTTTAAATCAAAATAGATTTTTGAAATTGAATGACAAAACCTTTTTAAAAAATTCATAGTGTCAAAACGACTTTTGATAAATCAAAACAAATACTTTTGGTATCATCAACATCTGTTTCTTTTCACTAAGAGATGTATCCGGAAATTTGTATACCTAATCATTGGTTATCAAGATACTTATTTCGTCTAACATCACTCTGATTACAACAAAATTACATTGGGGTTGATGTCAAAAGATGTCAGAATTTCTAATAGACAATATATATGTAGTGTTTGTATGTCATCATTTCAACAGGAACCAATTGTGTCCCTTTATTTGCCGACCTTTTCTTTTATTCAAATGAAGCATTCTTTGTTAAGACTTTTTGAATCACAAAAAATGAAAGAAAGCCAAGGCTACCTTTGGCCTTAAATTTGACATTTTATCGACAACGACTTGTCAATTTTTATGGCAATATTCATACGTATGTGGATGCGACATATCCCAGCGTAACAGAAATTAAAGAAATCCACAGAATATAATGTATACGTTTACTACTTAGACATTTTACTTACTATAGACAGAGACGGGTTATTAACAGCACAACGTGATAATTTTGGTTTTGCTATACTCAACTTTCCACATTTAAGTAGTAATATATCTTTTCACCTGGATATGGTGTTTATAGCTCCCAACTGATCCGATAGCCAAGGACGTGTTCATCATATGAACATTTCATATACAGAAGTAAACTACTTACTCATAAGTTGTTGTTATAGGCGTATCAGGAAACGCGTTGAATGTCAACATTTTGCAACTTTTGCGGTCGTTATAATGACATTGTTTGCAATTTCAGCGTTTCACTGATTTACCGATTTTGACGATGATACATTCCTGAATTATTGAATTTGAATCAATTTGTGAACCCAAGTTGGGTGTGAATGTTCGACAGGGGATGATTACTCCTCCATGGCACCTTATCCACCTCCTGATTTTCAGACGTGTTAATTTTAAATTTACATTGACAAAATAGGTTACAAAATAATACAAAGCTGAAATACTGTAATATTCTTGGCACACACAGCAATTTTATTTAGTTTTCTTTTTGTCACACAACAATTTTCATTTCAGCAAAAGGCATATTGTCGCTCAGTGTATCAAAATTTTGCTTTTTTAAATGCGGTAAAATCGGAACTATTTACTTAAATTAAAAGTATTTTGTCACAAATATCAAGGTTTCACTGTATTTTGAGCTTTAAACATGTAAAATAAGACCTCATTGAATTCCTGTCTAGGATGACAACAATTCGATTTGACCGAGGTCAACCCATATCACCTCCAGTTTATACTCAATCGGAAAACTGTTCGTGCATGCTCGACCCGTTAAACACAGACAAAGATGTCAGACAGAAAGCGATCACTTTTGGAAGATTAAGGGTCTTTGGAATTTTGGTCGGTGAATAATCAATTAGATTCCACTGTCAGAATAATCTCAACAAACGACAAATATGCGCGATAAAGATGCTATTACAGTCATTTTTAATTACATTAATACCCACCAGTTGTAATTGTGAAATACCTTTCAAACCAGCTGTAGCTACGAGGTCTACACGCAATCTAATTATTTTAATAAGGAACAGGTAATTAAAAGAGTATACAGAAAATAAATGAAATAAAAAAATAAATAAAAAAATGAAAAACTGACCATTGTACCATACACAGTAACTGGACAGAAGACGCATGCGTATTCTGGAACGATAACTGGAACACTGAGCTTTTGCATACGCTGGACTTTTACACGCGACAGCGGTTGTCTTGACCATTCATTATGGCGTTTTGCGAACCTGTTATTTTGGCATTATGTTAAATATACAGATTTGTGATAATATGACCCATAAAGTATAAATTATGTTTTATGATAAAGAATTACTATTTGATGAACGAGTTGTGATTTCTAGAAAAAAATCTTTAAACGTGGCCATAAAAAATCTACAATGAAAAAAAACAAAACTTATTTTCCGTATACATGCATTCCGTATAATGTTGGGATATTTTCTTTTTTACTGATTATAATTGCGTGGACTCTCTGTGTGTGTGTGTGTGTGTGTGTTATAACAAAAAGTTATACGGAAAATACTGTCGTCATATTTAGTATACACAGCACAAAATACGTATACAAAAATTGATTTCTTGGATAAATTGCCGCTAATATATATATATATATATATATATATATATATATATATATATATATATATATATATATATATATATATATATATATATACATTAATATATACGTTGTATATTCATCTCAATTGGATGTACCCTCGTACTTCTTCGAGGTGTCGTGCATCTTTTGCTGAGAAGACGAAAAACTTCGGATCTGATTTTCTTTTCACCAATAAAGTTTAACAAGGGGTTGATCATGGTGCTGAATGTGACAAGAATATGTTTAATTACATGTAACCAACTTCCAGTCTCTGATGTATCGTCTTTGTCCAGTACTTCCTTAAAACATAGAAAGCAATATATAAGTACAGAAGTATAAAACATGTACACAGTATATAGAAAACAGTATATAAGTACAGAAGTATAAAACATGTACACAGTACACAGAAAAGAGTATAGAAGACCAGAAGTATAAAACATGTACACAGTACACAGAAAAGAGTATAGAAGTACAGAGGTATAAAACATGTACACAGTACACAGAAAACAGTGTAGAAGTACAGAAGTATAAAACATGTACAAAGTACACAGAAAACAGTATATAAGTACAGAAGTATAAAACATGTACACGGTACACAATATTAAGTACGGAAGTATAAATCATGTTCCCAGTACACAGAAAACAGTATATAAGTACAGAAGTATAAAACATATACACGGCACACAATATAAAGTACGGAAGTATAAAACATGTATCCATTACACAGTATTAAGTACAGAAGTATAAAACTTGTACACAGTACACAGAAAACAGTACAGAAGTATAAAATCATGTATACGGTACACAGTATAGAATATAAAAATTTCAGATACCAAAGTATAAATCAATAGAATGTCCAGGACATAGATACAAATCCGGTAAAAATGGACAAACACGGACCTCTGGAAACCAAGAGGTGGGATCAGGTGCCATGGAGGAGTAAGCATTCCCTGTCGACCGGTCACACCCGCCGTGAGTCCACAGTCAAGTCCAATGAAACAAGTGAGGATTGTATTATCGTCACAATTGGTACAGACGTCTCAACAACCGCCAACGAAAAGGCAACTCAACATTTCACTTAGTGAAACAGAGTAGTCGCAAACAAGACTATTATACCGACCGTAAAATTTGCGGAACGTTGACATTAAACGCGGTTTTCGATATCCCTGTGTCAATAATTTGTCAGTGAGCAATTTACTTCTGTATATGAAATCTTCATATGTTGTGCACGCCCTGGCATATCGGATCATTTGTGAAATATAAACTCCATATGCGGGTGACTGAGGGATATTACTACTTAAATGTGGAAAATTTACGATGGGAAAGCCGAAATCGTCGCGTTTATCGTATAGCTTAGTTGCTAATTTCCCGTCTGTGTTTATATTAAGTAAAATGTCTAAGTATGAAGCGTGTGTGCTTGATTCTGTTGTATCTTTAATTTCTAGTTCGCTGGGATATATCGCATTGACATATGTATGAAAATTGTCATTATTAATTGACAAAACGTCGTCGATATATCTAAATGTCAAATTAAAGGACACCGCTAACTTTTTCTTCTTTTGATTCAGCAGTTTCTGAATGAAGTCTGCTTCGTATGAATAAAGGAACAGGTCGGCCAATAAAGGAGCACAATTGGTTCCCATAGGAATGCCGACAGTTTGTTGAAAGACCACGTCTCCGAACATTACAAATATATTGTCTATTAGAAATTCCAGCATGTTTTTTATATCAACTTCAGTATATTTATGTGTAGAATCAGAGTGGTGTTTGACGAAATAAGTATCCTGATAGCCAATCACTAGATATTTAAATTTTCGGGTACCACCTTTAGTGAAAACGCAGTTGTCTATGATGCTGAAAAGTCTTTCTTTTAATTTTTTATGTGGAATAGTAGTGTAAAGAGAAGAGAAGTCATAAGATTTGATACTGTGAATTCGAGAAAAATTGTGTGTGCCTTCAAATTTTCTAAAAGCTGTTTAGAATTTTTAAGTATCCACATCTGATTTACACCGCTTCTGGAATAAGCAACTGTACAGTATTGTTGAAGTGTCTCCTTAATGGCTGTCGATATTTTGGTAAGGAGTAAAGATAAAGGTTTGGTAGAACATTTGCTGGATCCTGCTATGTATCTTTGCTTATATGGGGGTTTTATGAAGTTTAGGTATCCAGTATAAATGTGGTAGCTCGAAATCGGTATCCGTTGTACGTATATCAAATGAGCGTAATACGGACACGTGATTTTGAAGGATCTCGTCCTTTGAAAGTGAGCTACGTGTGTATGTAGGATTTCCAGAATTCGCATTAAACCCAAGCTCTTCTAATAAACAATTATAGTAATGTGCCTTACAAATAAAAACTATATTATTTGAGGCTTTGTCTGCTGATACCAGTACATATTGGTCATGTAACCTATCCAGTTCAGTTACTACTTCTGGATCGTTAAATACAGAGGGATAACGTGTTTTCATAGTCCCTTTAAGTTTTCGAATACGAGATTTTATCAACCATCGTATGGCTTTCAGCCATTCAGACAAAGTGTCTGGTTCTACGTCTTCATGTTTGGCCCATCGTCTGGCATAAATCTTCGACAGAATCCATAACTAAACTGAAATTCTGACGCCAATTAAAGGAACGGGCTTCCCGGTATTTAGGGCCCCTTAAAATAAGATTTTTGAGGCTTTCATTTTCATCAGTAGAAACGACATGCCCGATAGTATTGTATTTGAAAGGAGATGAAGCACATGAACATGTGACAGTGTTGTGTAGAAGATGGTTGATGTCTAGGCACTGCAAAACCTGTTTGTAATTGAATAGCTTGGATGTTTCAGTTGAAAATATGGTGGAATACAGGACTGAACTTTTTTGTGATTTAGAACATTGCCAATGCTTAAAGCGTCTATGCCTTTATTTGTGAATTTAAGTTTAAGGAAAAGACGTACAGAAGTGTAAAACATGTACACAGTACACAGAAAACAGTATGTAAGTACCGAAGTATAAAACATGTACACAATACACAGAAAACAGTATATTAGTACAGAAGTATAAAACATGTACACAGTACACAGAATACAGTATATAAGTACAGAAGTATAAATCATGCACACGGTACCCAATATTAAGTGCTGAAGTATGAGTAGTTATAGGCAGCTCCCGGGCGTGCCATTTGAATTTAACCGCCACTGATGACGTCATCAAAATGCTGGCTTCTGATTGGTCAATTCAAATGGCACGCCCGGGAGCCGCCTGTGACGTCATAACCGGAAGTGCGTCATACCTGAAGTGAGGTCATACCGGAAGTGCGTCATACCGGAAGTGAGGTCATGTTGTCATGGCAATAAGGAGAAAGAGCCGATCGTTGAGCTCGGAGGCGTGTCTAAGAGCGGAAGTGGAAGGTTGTGGGGACGGCCATCTTGGTTAAGGAGCCAATGAGAGCCTTCGTTAAAAGAGGTTGGGGTCACGAGAAGTCATGAGAGGTCACGTGAGTTCCCGAGAAGTCAACGGTAAGAGAGAGAAATTGGGTTTTTACAGTTTTGAGCTGAGAGTGAATCTATTTTTAGAACCGAAACTTTGGGTTTTTCCAGGTTTGTGAAACCAGTAGTTGGTGGCGCCACCGTCGGTGAAACTAGTAGTTGGTGGCGCCACCGTCGGTGAGAGTGCACAAGAGCGCATGCACGAGAAGCGGTAGGCCGAGCTCGTCACTGTGAGTTAGTCGACGAGAGTCCTGTTTCAAGTGCGCAAGCGCGAGAAGCGGTAGGCCGAGCTCGACTCAAGCTTGTACTAAGACTTGTAGAGTAAATGTATAGTGATGGGTTTTTGAGTCCTAGAGTGAATGAACATTGATTAGATGATGGGGTATTTCCCTGATACCATAATTAAGTGATAAGTAATGAAAACCTTATTCACGTTGCTAGTTACCTAATTTTTTTCTGAGATATTGTTTGTACATGTTTCATACGATAAACACTAAACACATGTAATAAAAATTCAAACACTCACCCTATCCTGGTAGTGGTTTTCTGACGATGTTGACTTTTTTTTTTTTTTTTTTTTTTTTTCTTCTGAGATATTTCTATTTTTAATGCATGGAAAATAATCTTGTCCTATCAAATAAAAAATGAAACACTCACCCTATGCTAAAAGTAGTGTTTTTTTCTTATGATGTTAACACCTCGAGCTTCGGTTCTCAAATGAGTTTTCACAGGGTGAACTGAACCTCTCTCTAGTCACATGACTTACTATTTTTAGAATTTTTTATTTTATATACAGTAGTACAAGAAATAATATAAAATAATACAGATACTATTTTCACTATCTGAACTTTGATACTTGTTGAAACGATGTAAGTGGACAACTTCATACTTCGCAACTTTGTCACTTGTGTCACTTTGTCACTTGTGCTACTTGTGTCACTTTGTCACTTGTGTCACTTTGAGACTTCATAACTTAGAACGTTGCACACGTTGCAAACTTTGAAACATGAGAACGGTACACACTTGATCACTTTGACAAACTTTGAGAACGACACAAACACTTGATCACTTTGACAAACTTTGAAACATGAGAACGGTACACACTTGATCACTTTGGCAAACTTTGAGTACGTTACACACTTTCATGTTGTATGGTTCTCTCTCTCTCTCTCTCTCTCTCTCTCTCTCTCTCTCTCTCTCTCTCTCTCTCTCTCTCTCTCTCTCTCTCTCTCTCTCTCTCTCTCTCTCTCTCTATCCTGCCGTGAGATTAGTCAGTCCCTGAAAAACAAGATGTCCCATGATTCCATACCCAAGATGGCTACCCTTCCTATACTTCCTGTTTCACTACCCACCCACCCTCCCTCTCTGGTTAAGTGCATACACCCCATATAGAGTCATCGCCCCTTTTGTTCCACCCCTATAGTCTATACAGAGTAATCTCCCTTTGTTCCACCTATACAGTCTATACAGAGTGATCTCCCTTTAGTCCTACTCATACAAGCTATACAGAGTGATCTCCCTTTGTTTCACCTATACAGTCTATAGGGAGTGATCTCCCTTTGTACATACTCGTCAAACTACAAGTCTTAGTACAAGTCTTAGTTCAAGCTTCAGTCGAGCTCGGCCTACCGCTTCTCGCGCATGCGCACTTGTGCACTCTCACCGACGGTGGCGCCACCAACTACTAGTTTCACCGACGGTGGCGCAACCAACTACGAGTTTCACAAACCTGGAAAAAACCAAAGTTTCGGTTCTAAAAATAGATTCACTCTCAGCTCAAAACTGGAAAAACCCAATTTCTCTCTCTTATCGTTGACTTCTCGGGAACTCACGTGACCTGTCGTGACTTCTCGTGACCCCAACCTCTTGTAACGAAGGCTCTCATTGGCTCCTTAACCAAGATGGCCGCCCCCACAACCTTCCACTTCCGCTCTTAGACACGCCTCCGAGCTCAACGATTGGCTCTTTCTCCTCATTGCCATTACAACATGACCTCACTTCCGGTATGACGCACTTCCGGTATGACCTCACTTCCGGTATGACGCACTTCCGGTTATGACGTCACAGGCGGCTCCCGGGCGTGCCATTTGAATTGACCAATCAGAAGCCAGCATTTTGATGACGTCATCAGTGGCGGTTAAATTCAAATGGCACGCCCGGGAGCTGCCTATAACTACTAGTATGAAACATGTACCCAGTACACAGAAAACAGTATATAAGTACAGAGGTATAAAACATGTACATGGTACACAGTATTAAGTACAGAAGTACAAAACTTGTACACAGAAAACAGTATTGAAGTATAGAAGTATAAATCGTGTATACGGTACACAGAAAACAGTATAGAAGTACAATCGTATAAAACATGTACACGGAATACAGAAAACAGTAGATAAGTACAGAAATATTAAACATGTCCACAGTACACAGAAAACAGCATAGAAGTATAGAAGTACAGAAGTGTAAAACATGTACACAGTAAACAGACAACTGTATAGAAGTACAGAAGTATTTAACGTGTACACGGTGCAGGGAAAACATTATAGAAGTACAGAAGTATAAAACGTGTACACAATGCAGCGAAAACAGTATAGAAGTACAGAAATATGAAACGTGTACACGGTAAACAGAAGTATGAAACGTGTACACAGTAGACGGAAAACAGTATAGAAGTAGAGAAGTATGAAACGTGTACACAGTACACGGAAAACAGAATAGAAGTACAGAAGTATGAAACGTGTGCACAGTACACGGAAAAGAGTATAGAAGTACAGAAGTATGAAACGTGTGCACAGTACACGGAAAACAGTATAGAAGTACAGAAGTATTTAAACGTGTGCACAGTACACTGAAAACAGTATAGAAGTACATAAATATGAAACGTGTACACAGTATACAGAAAACAGAATAGAAGTACAGAAGTATGAAACGTGTGCACGGTACACAGAAAACATTGTAAAAGTACAGAATTATGAAACATGTACACAGTACAACGAAAACAGAATAGAAGTACAGAAATATGAAACGTGTGCACAGTACACGGAAAACAGTATTGAAGTATAGAAGTATAAATCGTGTACACATTACACGGAAAACAGCATAGAAGTACATAAGTATAAAACATGTAAACAGTTAAATAAGAGGCGTTTTAATTTGTTTTAATAATTGAACAATACAGGTAACAATACAGGCAACTTGTTTAGTTTATAATTATATCTCAATGTTTCTCTCTCGAAGATTTTCATTGTATGAATTAAGGCAGATTAAGAAAAGAATAATTACACATCGATTTTGTATCTAATTATGCTGTTAACTCTACAACCCTACAGGTCATAATAAACTAGTCTGAAACAAAAGAAAAGAGCATATCATTCAGATATTTAAAGGTGAAAGGGCCATGCAGTACTCTTATCAGATGTTATTCAGGTGTGACTATAATTCGAATGAATTCCTGGAAACACCGTAATCAAAATAACCAAATTTATGTATAATTGTTTTATTGTATGGGAATGTGTTTTAGTTTTAAAGCTTAAGAACTTAAGTTCTGTCTTAGGAGGTGCGTGGAATCATGGACAAATGAAGCTAACATGTGAATGGCCGACAGGTGAGGAATCATTCATTGATATAATGGCTAACTGTACTCAGTGACATATGTCTGCTATAGTGGTATTGTAGAAGTAATCATGTCTAATTACTTCAGTTTCACACAATTTGAAACTTTTCATTCGGTCACACAGCGTACAGTGTCCTTTACGTTTGAGAGCGTACAATGTACTTTATGTTTGCGAGAACAAAATAGTTTAATATGTATTTAATCATACGAAGATTTAAGTAGCAGTCCATGGAAAATCCTAACAATATGGAAAAATGGTGATACAAGCAATGTCAAAAAATTATTTTCCATTTATTTCAAGATCATTTAAAGTTATGGGAATCTTGAAAGTTTCACAAGAAATTGCTGAGTAATTACCAAGTTATAATAATTAATACATGCACTCCATTATTCTTCCATTGTGAACACTCAGAACTCCAAGAAAATAATAAATAGTTTCATATATAAAAATGAAGGGTGATCTTTTCTTTTAAATCCTCTAAATATACTTCCATTGGTTTTTGTACTAGACCTATTTAATAGCCTCAATTAAAATATGGTTGCTATGTAATATTATTAGCCCTCTTTGTAGTACTCGTTTGCAAAGGAAACCGTTTTTGGTACTTTTAGCCTGGGATCCTGGCTCACTTATGCTAAAGCTATCTGGGCCAGGGTACCAGCCTAATGGAAGTGTAAACAATGCAGATGATAAATTACAAGTTCTGTTTTTCTTTTTTTCTGATTTTAAGTGTGGTATTTCTGTTCGTTTCCATTAGAAAAAGCTTTTTATTTTACGCTATCAATTGAAACAAAATAACTAGTCATTTAAAATTGTTGTTTTGTTGACGCTACTTACAAAGAAAAAACAAAAAAAGGAAATGTCGCTGCAAAATGCAATTTTTTAATTTAATTTTGCTGTGTCCTGTGATGCTGTACTGTAGTATGTAGGCTACCTGTTGTCCCTCCTATCATCGTATAATCAACTAAATGCCACATTCGCTGTGTCAAAAATATATTATTTTACAGTTGATCGGGTTAACCTTCAGTTGATCGGTTTAGCCTTAGTTAAGGTAACCCGGGCCAGTCAAAGTTGATGTGAAATTTCAACACAACTCACTGAAATTAATGATAGACATTTCGATCAAATTGATGTTTACATTCCAGTAAAATTTCATAAAAACTTTTCAAAAGGTTTAGGATCATATGAATGATTTTCAAGTTATAAGCATAAAAAAAATAAATAATAATTTGTGGGGCTTGGAGCAGTACATCCAAGGACTCCATATATATGACAGAATGTGTCTCTTCATTAGGATGAAAAATATATTTGATTTATGAGTGAGGATTTGAAAAGTTTTTATGTGAAAGGTAAAAATACATGCCAATTTTGTTAAAAAATTATATGAGGAATCAAAAAATGAAGTAGTTGGAGATATATTAGAAGACTTAAATAAAGATTTTGAGAAATACAGAAAATATAAAATGGATGGTCTTATTCTAAGAACTAAGGCACAATGAATAGAGCAGGGGGAAAAACCTAGTCAATACTTTTGTGCACTTGAAAAAAGAAATTTTGTAAATAAAAATATTACAAGTCTGAGAAATAATGATAATGAAAAAATTGTAAAGCAAAATGATATACTAAATGAAATAAAGGATTTTTATAATAATTTATACAAATGTCAAGATAATACACTAGAAGATGTTGATCTTTTTGCTTTATTCAATGAGATTGTGGTACCTAAACTTACAAAAGATCAGAAACAAAAACTTGATTCACCTGTTACTGCATCAGATGTTCTTCAGAGCTTACAAATTTAAAAAATGATAAAACCCCAGGTACGACAGGCTTTCAAGCTAATTTTTTCAAATTCTTTTGGATAGATTTAGGTGGTTTTATTGTTAGATCTTATAATTGTAGTATTAGGAAAGGGGAACTATCCTCATCACAAAAATTAGGTATAATTTCTATCTTGCCAAAAGGAAACAAACCCCGTGACTTTCTTAAGAACTGGCGACCAATATCCCTCCTAAATACAACATATAAAATTTTCTCTGGTATTATTGCAAATCGACTGAAGTCAGTCCTAAATAACCTTATACATGAAAATCAAAAGGGCTTTCTCTCTGGTAGATATATAGGAGAAAACACGCGACTAATGTATGATATTATATACCAAACAGAAATTTTGAAGCAGCCAGGTATGATAATTCTCCTTGACTTTGAAAAGGTTTTTCATTCAATCTCTTGAAAATTCATTCTAAAAGTATTAAAGTTTTTTGATTTTGGAGATTATTTCATAAACCTTGTTAAGGTAATTCTATCAGACATAAAATTATGTGTAATACAATATGGTATCTTTTCAGAATGTTTTAAAATTGGGCGCGGATGCAGGCAAGGTGACCCAGCATCACCATATATTTTTCTTTTATGCGTTGAAATTATGGCTCTCATGATTAGAAAGAATAAAGATATTATAGGAATTAGTCTATTTGATAAGGAATATAAGCTTATTCAATATGCAGACGACACAACTCTTCTTTTGGATGGTTCTGAAAAGTCTCTTCGTTCTTCACTCTCTCTAGTAGATCAATATGCAAAATTTTCCGGATTAAAACCAAATTATGACAAAACTAGATGCATCAAAATAGGTATGCTAAAAGATATAAATCTTGAATATGCCTCCAAGTACGATATTGTATGGTCACAGGATCCTTTTACTTTTCTTGGAATTACTTTCTCTGTAGATTTGGAAAATATAATTTTTATAAATTATAAAAACAAAATAGATTCTATAAGAAAACTGATTGTTAGTTGGTCTAAAAGAAATATATCTACTATAGGAAGAATCACAGTTGTTAAAACTCTATGTTTACCAACACTGATACATTTGTTTATGGCATTACCAAACCCTGATCCAAAAATAATTTCTGAAATAAATACAATGTTCTTTAAGTATATATGGAACTCTAAGGTCGATAGGATATCTAGAAAATATATAACTAGAGAGTATTGTAATGGAGGCTTAAAAATGGTCAATTTGAATATTTTCATCAAAAGTCTAAAAGTTACATGGATCAGAAGATTTGAAACAACCAATTCTTCATGGAAAAAATTATTAAACGATACTCTTCCAGACTCATTCTCATTTTATCATATCTTTGTTTGTAATTACATTAAGAGAAATTTAAATTACATAAATCTTTTTTGGAAGGATGTTTTTGAATCTTTATTGGAATTTAGAAATACTGTAAAGGAAAACATTTTAGTTACTCCTATTTGGTATAATGATTTTCTGAAATTAGATAGAAAGGAAATTTTCATCGCCAGTTGGTTTCATAAAGGAATATCATTCATTAATGATTTCCAAAATGAAAATTTTGAATTTTTAAGTGTTGAACGTTTTAATGAAAAATTTAATTTAAATGTTGATTTCCTTGCCTATGCAAGCATTATTAGACAAATAAAATGTTTCATGAAAAATAATACTGAAACTAATCAGGAGTACAATTTTGTTCAAAGGCCTATAATTCCAAAATACCTAAAAACCATTTTGTCAAAGACTAAAGGTTGCCACAATATATATAATCACTTTATTTCTGTAGAAAAAGAAAAACCAAAACATGAAACTAAATGGGAAAATATTTTGAACCTAAATGTAGACTGTAATTGGTGGAAAAACACTTACATTATTCCATTTAAAGTGACTAAGGACTCAACATTACATTGGTTACAATATCGATTAATAAACAGAATACTAGCAACTAACTCATACTTAAATAAAATTAAATATATTGAATCAGATTTGTGTACTTTCTGTAGGCAAGAAAAAGAAACTATTTTACATCTTTTTGGAGGTTGTAGATTTTCAAGTAACCTCTGGTTGAATTTGAGAGAGTGGATGAGTGAGAAGTCACAACAAATTCCAGTTATTACTCACAGAGACATTATCTTTGGCAATGTTAATATATCTAATTTACATAACCTCATTATCATTCTTCTAAAATTTTATATATATCAACAACTTATAAAGAAGAGCATTCCAATTTTCAGTGGATTTATTCAATATTTGAAATACTACCAAAAAGTAGAAAAACAGATTTTTGTTAATAAGGGAAAAATAGATGACTTTGAAGTAAGATGGAATTCCTTAACTCTTATTTGAATCAGGTGTGAATACGTTATTTTCTTATATATACAAACCAGTCAGTGTGCAAGAGTGCGAATGATAGAGTGTATGTGTTTTGCTGATTGTATATATGTTAAAAGCCATGAAACATATGTTGTGATAAATGAAATTATTGTTAAAAATATGGCAATAAAATATATTAAAAAAAAAATAATAATAAATAAAAAAAAAAAAAAAATACATGCCCAGTATACAATAATAAATGTGTCTTCCAATAATGAACAATATTATATATTATTTAGAGGGGAGATGTGAACAGTTTCCATGTTATACATAACAAGGGGCCAAAGGGGCCTTATTGGCAAGAAAAAAAAAATAATTACAGTGAGAATAGGCTGATCATTATTTCATGATTTAGCCCCTTTTATAGCCCCTACTGATTCTAGTTCCTTTTCATTTTGGACTCAAGGAATATTCTTTTAAAAATGTTCATAGGAAAGGCTAATACAGTGATAAAGAGGGGGTCATGCTCCACCTCCTAAATTTATGGTTTTTACTTTATAACTTTTAAACTATTCACATCCCTACCCAAAATCATTTATATTCTTGATCTTAACTGGAGGTTAAAATTGTGCAACTTGCATGGATACTCAAGAATGTAGACCATGATTTTAAACATTGATTATGCAGTAGAAAAACACTATTCGCTTGGTCCACGATGCCATCAAGGGATAGTCCGTACAAAACAGCGTGAAAAGTTTGGTGTTTAGGTATAGTTACGGGAAACAAAAATTCTTGACTGTGCATGTGCACAGTGTCAGTTACTTGTGAACAATCATAGGCCAGAACCACCAACCGACAAAACTGCCGAATTGGTCATGGCAAGAGCTATCAATTGATCTAATTGGACCGTTTCCATCAGGAAAACAGTTATTAGTAGTTGCTGATTATTATTCAAGATTCTAAGAGGTCGCGATAACGAAAAAGATCAAACAATCTGTATTGGCCTCAAGGAAATGATGAGGTAGTGCGTCAGAAATGTTAAAAGCATTACGCGACGCGCATGTAGAAAGAAAAGACTGGGAAAATGAAAATATTACACTTTTTGTTAGCATTCCCAAATAAAACGCTTCAGGTGTCATAAAATGCAAGTGTATAGTTGAGCTTATGGTCCATTGTTTGGAGACGTTCTGTTGTAGCTTCTATTATGAATACATTTGTACATGTTTGCAAATCTTGTTTTTATGACATCCTATGTCCAATTGTAAAGGGACAAACAGCCAGATACCAAAAATCAAATATTTGTATACAAAAAGCTAATACAATACCTCTATTCCAAATATGACAAAGAAAGGAGCCCAAAGTAATGCAAACACAGCAGTATTTGCCGCAAGGAGCTTCACAACTTTGTATCTAATCTTAAAGACAAGTCCATTGAATGGAATGATTCCAGGAGTTCCAGGAGTTCTTGATGTTTTCCAGAGAAAATGACCAATAGTTGAATAGCATATTGTAATAACAATGAGCGGCAAAATATAAACAGTTAAAAGAATGATCCCAGCGTAAATTGTTTCGAAATTCGCAACGATGCCATATGATCCACAGGATACAACAGTCATATTCAACTCACTGTCAAATTTTTCGTAGACACTGTACTCGTACAACTGTGGTCCAGACATTATGATAGCTACGATCCATACAAATGACATCAAACAAAGTGTTTGTCGTGTCTGCAAGTATTTCCGAAGAACGATAACTCTAAATCTATCTACTGCGATAATTACCATTGTTCCGATCGACGAGGAAACAGTTAGGAGTGGCGTCATCATTATTATTTTGCAAACCGCATCACCTGAAATGTAAAGAATATATCTATATATCTATATCTATATCTATATATATATATATATATATATATATATATATATATATATATATATATATATTTACTTATCTATTTATATATATAACAGGGCCGTCGGAACGGAATTCATATGGAGGAGCTACAAAAAAGGATATTAATTTACTTATTGCAGACGACAATAAAATATTTGTGTCCAATAACAAATTGATGCAATTTGAGCCAAGAACTGTCAAAGTAGTTGGGGAGGCTACAAAAAACGTAAAAAACGCGTCATAGATTTATTTTCTACTTTTAACGAAATGAACAAACTTGAGTCATACACCTATGTAAATCACTCAGATAGTTTTTTTTTCAATTCACGCAGAGGATCTGGAGGAGAAGATTTTTAAAGAGGGGTACCCCCTGTGGCCTCTTTTGCCCCACCCTGGATCCACCCCTGGGCCGATCGGGCCGAAATAGAGGACCTTGAGTACTTGCTTCCTATAAAGTTTCATCAAAATCCCTTCAGCGGTTTTTGGAGAAGTTGAAAATGTGAAAAGTTTACGGATATACGGACGGACGGACGGACAGACGGACAGACAGACAGACGGACAATCAGAAGACGGACACAACTCGATCGAACCTTCGGTTCAGGTGAGCTAAAATAGTTTTAGTACGTACTCAAATTTGAGTACCGTACTGAACGTATTTATTCATTTTTACATGAAAATCGTAAATGTGACGCAAAAATTTATATGTGAATGATGAAAAATAATAATATGTTACCTACTCAAACCCATAAATTTACAAGCGATTATGCAGTCAAAATAACGAAATAAAAGTTGTGCTTGAATATTGAGAAAATTTGTTGACTTCGGGCCCAAGTAGAGCAACAACATCGGGGTACGACTATATAGTATCGTTTTCATAATTACACTCTGAAAGACGCAGGATGTATACTATAAATGTGGTTTTATTCTAGAATTTTATAAACGCTTAATTTAGCGTTCGCGAAAAAAATATTACTGTGTAATGAATACCGTAAATTCGGATATTTTGGCGTAGTTAAAATTTGGCCAGCATGTTTAAATTTAGCTGACCATCAAATCTCGGTCTTGTCGTTTAAAATATTCCAGGTGTTTGAAATATCAAAATATTTTCAAATTACAGGTGGAATTATTAGAATATAAAAATTTCAGATACCAAAGTATAAATCAATAGAATGTCCAGGACATAGATACAAATCCGGTAAAAATGGACAAACACGGACCTCTGGAAACCAAGAGGTGGGATCAGGTGCCATGGAGGAGTAAGCATCTCCTGTAGAATTGATGCGTCACATGGAACTTAATTAAGATTAACGTCCACACGTTAAAAACCCGTTGTTTGTAAATCTATAAACCACTAAAATATGCTTCAAAAATATTCGTAGAAATATTGTGTACATATTTTGGATGGTTTAAATTTGGCCATTTTAATAGGGTCGCCAAATTGGCAAAAATTAAACAATGACCAAAATATCCCAATTTACAGTATTATATTAGTATAACGAAATAGGCATTATTCGAAATTGCGAAAATATCATCTCGAGAATAAATTTAGAACTTGTGTGTCGTGAAAATAAATTCCCGCGAAAATTTCCAGAATAACAGTAGTCCGGTCACGATAAATTGATACATTTTTACATCTTAAGACGGGATAAAATTAAACCAGAATAGAGTTGCCAGGCTAGTTTTCGGCACTAAAGTATTAGAATGTAAAAATAAAAAAAACAAAGTCTTTATCTTCAGTAGGTCTAGGAGACAATAGCAAATAAGGTGAACATTAGAACAACACGGTCATCTGAAAATCTAGAGGTAGTACCAGGTGCCATTGAGGAGTAAGCAACCCCTGTTGACCACCACAGCAAGAGCAAGTCCGCCGTCAAATTCAAATAAAATGGTCACAAACTGTACAGCTGACTCGGCAACCGCCAACGAACAGTTAACTCAACATTTCATATAGTGAAACATAGTAATTGCAAAACAAGGCCTTTATACCGACCGTAAAACTTGCGAAATACTCACATTAAACGCGATATATCCTTATGACAACAATTTATCAGTAAGTATTTTGCTTCTGTATATGAATGTTGAGCACGCTCTGGCAATTCAGATCACCTGCGAGATATAACACCAAATGCAGGCGATAGTGGGATAATACTGCTTAAATGTGTAAAGTTGACGAATGAAAACAGAAATCATCACGCTTAACATATAGCATGTAGTTAATTTCCCGTATGTGTTTAAAGTAAGTAAAATGTCCAGGTAGATGCGAATGTGCTTTATTTTCTTATGTTTTTAATTTCTAGTTTATTGGGATATATCGCATTAACATACATATGAAATTTGTCTTTATTAATTGACAACACATCGACGATAAAGCTAAATGTCAAATAAAGACCACAGCTAGTTCTGATCCCTTGAAACAATACTTCTAAGCAAAACCAAGTGGCTGCAAATTGCACAATTATATTGAGGCAATACTTCTGAGCAAACATAAGTGGTCACAAATTGCACAATAATATCAATGATATCGAATATATCATATTACTGAAGTGGACCCGCTTATGGCACTGATTATTACTTCAATAAGAAATCACGAAGGACCAAAGACAGGTACCTTAAAGGGGATTCATTTGGTTATATGGAATTACTGGAAGAACAGCTGAGCCAAATGATCACCAGAATGCATGTCGACTGGATGATAATGTCTTCCAAGAATTGTTGGAGATAGTAACCTCTTTAGCAAGGTTTAAATGATTACTATGATTTTGGTGTGGCAGTTTGAATCCTTGGTTTAACTGCACGAAATCACATTAACACTAATTTGTGTGATTTCCGTGCAGTTAAAGTTATTTTATTCGGAATAAAGCTAGTTCTTCACACCCTAACATTTTTTCAATTAATGTGGGTTACGAGTTAAACCTATTTTTCTCCAGTTAATCCCAATTTTTCTCATCACACATAACAAGGTTGCATTGCGCGCAAAAATAGTATGATTTTGCGCAGTTAAACATAGTTTTCTCAATTCAATTCAAACTGCAACACTCTACTTAAATCAAGTTCTTTTCAAACCTCGCACTTGGTGGGGGAAAAATAGGTTTATCTGAGAAAAACTAATTTGAAGTGGAGAAAAAGATTCACTATTTGAAAAGCTTACTATTATTCTGCGACTCCTTGAAAACTCGTTTGAAATTTATCATAATGATTAATTATTGAAGCATTATACTGACTACACAATATAAGTGACAGTGAATAACTAAAATCAATAAATCTACTTGATTTCGTATTCATTAATATGCATATGAATTTTAATACTAAAAATGTAATGCCAATACAATTATCAGCAATATTAGTAGCGTATAATGTAAAAATCTTGAAGTTATATTACTTGTATAACATATGACTTTTCAAACCTAGAATTATTGTAGTTTAATGGTAAGTTTTATAATTATAAATTGATGTTTTTATCATCAGTTACATATTTACCTGTATTCGAATTGTCTTGTAAAACGTGTACCGAAAAAATGCCACTGAGGAAGTCCATACAAAGTACATGCATTTTGTTTACACTTACCTCCCATAAAATCCTCGCTTTTATGTGTGCCACTGCTTAGTCTGACCGGAAAGGCTATCCCTGCCAAAAGTATGTCACTAAATGCCAAATTCAAAATGAAATAGTCTACAGAGGACCTCACTTTATTTGTTTTCAACACAACAAAGATAAAAACTATATTTGAAAACACAGCTATGGTACACAAAAGTATTATTGTGCCTATAAGTCCAGGTACATCTCCAATATAATCAGATGACATATTCAATCACTTTTTCAGTTTGTTTTGCTCTTGATCGCTCTGGAAAATAACTGCTAGGAATAGATTGTAATGAATACCTATATACGCATATCAAGATATGATAGACAAAAAAGAATGCGCACACGACAGTTTCATGTTGCGATTGGTTAAAATTATGAGGCTGTGAGCTTTTAATGTTTGTCAATGTTGTGGGCTGTTCTATGATAAAGAAATGGTAGAAATAAACCTCGCATATTTGTTTATTTTTATTTTTGTTTCTAAATTCATCACTGCTTTTTGTAACATCAACATTTAAATCTATTATAAAAACAATAAATCATTGTAGAAGAAAAATTAAAAATGAAAAAAAAAAACAGTAAAACACTCAATATTCACAAATTTTCGGCCCCTTGTCCTATTTCAAGTTCTCCTTAGCCATGAAGCTGTGTATTGTGCAGACTTAATACTATGTAACTAATATACATATTGTCGTCTTTCACTTGATACAGGCCAAGGGGCCGAAAATTTGTGAATATTGAGTGTTTTACTGTTTTTCCGTATAACTATACATCCCTTTGGAGGACATTGAATTTTATTAAAAATGAAAAAATTGAACAAAAAAGTGAGATTTTATGACATTCTGTGTAAGACCAAAAAAATCTCAGATACCAAAGTATAAATCTTTCTGTAATCTGGTTTCTCTATTGTTTTCATCATTAAAATTCAAATTCAAATTTCCCAGTGCTACAGGTAGGGGATCAATTATCGCCACATTTGTGTAATCTACTGTACCTGTCATTAACGAAGTAAAATACCACAAATAGACTGATGTGTCCAAGTATCATGTGGCACAGTTATTATTAGAATCCTTGTACATGCACAGGAGAACGGGGCTATTTTTGCATCAGCCTTGATAAATATGTGCCTTTTTAAAAGGTCGGTTACAAAGGAAATGGTGTCTTAAAAGTAAAGAAAATGTAATTAAATAGTTCAATATTGGGAATTTTTCACGAGATTTACGATAACATTACAAGTATATCAGAAACAGAAAGAGAAAACAAGCGAATGTCTGATATATCAGCTTAACACGTTTCTCCTTGCATGAGTTCGTTCATAAAATGATAACATAGTTGCAACAGACTGTATTAACATTTTTTTTCAGACGTATGTCCATTCCGGTACTGTTACTGTGTTTTTTTAAAACCCTTACTAACTGCAACTTTCAACAAATCTACATTCCCCTGACTCACACTATTCCAGTTTTAGCATCACCCATATCCCGACGTCATACCAAGGTTTTCTTCCGCTTCAACGGCGGACCTTGAAATTGCCTTCATTTTAGCTTCTTTTCTGTAATAATAATTTTTGCAGAGGAAATCATCCCGAAATTCAAAGGTGAAAATCCAATCCGCTACTTAGAAATGACAAAAAGTAATCGATTGGAACACCGATCTGATTTAAATGCTCCACGTGTGCATACCAAGAGTAAACATGGTTTGATACAGATATATAGTTTAGGAAAGTACTTTACTATTTTCACTCTGCCTGTTATAGTACTAAAGTTAAAAGCACAATATTAAATTTTCATCATAATTCAAACTAATTGGAGTGGAGACTTATCATACATGTATGTGCCAGTGGGAAGTGGGAACAAAGAAATAGGTAAGGTGATTTGGACTACAATGTATATAGTCTACATACATTGTATTTGAAAGTTAAAAAAGTAACTTAAAATTTCGACAGAATTTCGGCACATTTGTAATCAAACTCTTGATTGAAGACTTAATAACAATACACAAGATTTATCCTCACTTTTAAATTAAAAGCGCAAGGAAAAATTTGTACTTCATCACCTGCCTTATTTTGCCGTCGTGCTGCGATAATATACACATATTATGGAATCAGTAATAATAAGAAATTGCAACAAGTTTAACCCTTTATCTAGTTACAGTGGCAAGGAAGAAGGGATTGACTAATTTCAAAATACATGTCGCAAATACCTTCCTCGTTGCCGCTGTAACTACCCTTTCCCATAATTTTAATAAACATGTCAATGAATCTTCAGTTGATATCTCCAATAATTGGCAACTGTTCATATTTTACATTTATTTATTAGAAGGGTAAGCAATTTAATGTTCATACTTATGTTTTATTATGTTAATAAATGACCATTTTCAATTCTTTTGCATTATTATAGATATGCTTTGAAAATCAAACAAGCTGAAGTCAGTATCAGTAGGGTGGTGACAAAAATAGTCTACGGTTGATGTCAAAACCTAGCCTTAATGAACGGTTGATGTCAAAACATAGCCTTAATGAACGGTTGATGTCAAAACATAGCCTTAATGAACGGTTGATGCAAGTCTTAATGAACGGTTGGTGTCAAAACCAAGCCTTAATGAACGATTGGTGTCAAAACCAAGCCTTAATGAACGGTTGATGTCAAACCCAAATCTTAATGAACGGTTGATGTCAAAACCAAGCCTTAATGAACGGTTGATGTCAAACCCAAGTCTTAATTAACTGTTGATGTCAAAACATAGCCTTAATGAACGCTTAATGTCAAAACCAAGCCTTAATGAACGGTTGATGTCAAAACATAGCCTTAATGAACGGTTGATGTCAAAACCAAGCCTTAATAAACGGTTGATGTCAAAACCAAGCCTTAATGAACGGTTGATGTCAAAACCAAGCCTTAATGAACGGTTGATGTCAAAACAAAGTCTTAATGAATGGTTGGTGTCAAAACCTAGCCTTAATGAAAGGTTGAGTTGCCTTTTCGTTGGCGGTTGTTGAGACGTCTGTACCAGTTGTGACGAGGATACACTCCTCACGTATTTCATTGGACTTGACTGTGGACTCACGGCGGGTGTGACCGGTCGACAGGGGATGCTTACTCCTCAATGGCACCTGATCCCACCTCTTGGTTTCCAGATATCCGCGTTTGTCCATTTTTACCGGATTTGTATCTATGTCCTGGACATTCTATTGATTTGTACTTTGGTATCTGAGATTTTTTATATTGATGTCAAAACCAAGTCTTAATGAATGGTTGATGTCAAAACATAGCCTTAATGAAATATTATTTCGATTTGTTCTATTTTTACTACTTGTACGACAGGCAAACAATCTTATATTCCTATATATTATGTGAAAATAAGGTCAGGCCCAGTGTGGTATTCATATACAAATAGTAAAGTCGAGTTTTAATATAAAGGAATTGATGAATGTTTGTGCCTGTGTATATCTTTTTTTGTTATTATATATCAATCTAAGTAGTAAGAAAGGGGAAAGTTTGAAAAAACCACAGCTAATGCCCCTTTAACGAACGGTTGAAATCAAAACATAGTCTGAATGGATGATTGATTTCAAAGCCTTCAAATTTGATGACCTCAATTGCATACAAATGAGGACATAAAATATTCTATTTGTACCTTGATAATAATTCAAATCCGCATTGGTCATAACCGATGAAGAAATTATATCCACTTTAGATATGTGTTAATTCTTAAACTAAAAATAGAAAATGAGCAACAAAATACGACAATAAGGTCAGAGAATAAACTGATCGTCTGCAAATCAGCCGTGTGTACTAAAGTGAACATTCGTAAATAGCAAATATATTATTTGCCTAATTCAAACAAGAAAAAAATACCACTGAATGTTGAAACAACAACAACAACAAAGGGAAGGTCAACGTGTTTCATTTAATACTTAGTTGACTGGTTCATACCACATTACTTCTAGAATGACACTAATCATATTATATATCATACAGAATTTTAATTGGCTTCCTTGTTATTATGGTTTACCTCGCTGTATATAATGACGATGACTATCTGTCTCTGTGGGGGTCAACACTTTTAGCTTCTGTGTTAAGCTATGGTGTTTAAAATATCACGTGACCTTTGACTTTAAAATTAAAAGTATGGATATATTAACATTAAACTATGGTTTTGAATTACAATGCTTCGCTTCGCTTCGCAATGCATGTACCACTTTTAGTAGTTTCTTTCTATATCATAATTTATTTTATAACTTTGCGTTACGATTTCGTAACATGTATTGCTATCATAGAATCTGTTATTTCCAGACACCTGGTCACCGGATCCCGTTTGGGATTCGTAATTGTTCTTCATGTTGAGACCATTTGCACATCTAATTCGTCGTGTTATAATGGACTTGAGTTTTGATTATTGATTGGTACTTCTTCAATTTTACTTCTATAAGAGTTTTATCATGTAAGATATCACAATTAGGGAATCCATAAAAACGATGCGCATAAGATTAAACAAATATTGGACAAAATTTCCTCTTTTACACTTTTACACAATGTAAGTACCTTTTCGTCGAATTTTAAAGCAACAGTTTTGGACGAGAAAATATTGTTGAGGCAATAGAAAATTCTCATTTTATTATCTTTTCCTGTTCAAGTTATTGACCCAATATTTTGACATCTTCCGGTTTTACAAGTAAAAATGAAGATGTACCAGTGGATAATCTAAACTCTATGTCCATTATAACATGACAAAGTGGATATACAAATGGTCTCAACATGAAGAACAATTGTGCATCCCAAACGGAATGGGACCAGGTGTCGGGAAGTGGTCAGCGTCCCCTCTTAGCATGCCGCACCCGAATCAAATGTTACATCGAAATGTGTCGAGTTCTGTGAAAAGGTCAAATTTGGTTAAAATGTCATCATACTTTAAGATCTGATTTGCCAAAGGGAATCAATGCATATGGTCGTGCTATCTAACATTCCTGAGAGGAGGCCGTTATATTGTTTAACAAAATCCCGTATCAACCATAAAACTTCCTTAGTGACAATTTCAAGCGTTCAACAACTTATCCCTGTGTGAGTAGTTTATTGGCGAGTTGTTTGTCTCTCATAATAAAACATTAATAAGACGACCATGCCCTGACATAACGTATGAGTTGTGAAAAGAAAACGCTAAAGGCTGGAGAAGATGGAACATTACTACCCAGGTATGGGGAATTCCTTATATGGAAATTAAATCGTCACGTCATACAAATCAATAGTTACCATTGTACAATGGTAAAATCCATGCGAGATACAGAGGTCACCAATCATCACAATGTTATTTTGTCATGTAGGGCCAACGTCTAGACCTCTCCTTGTCCGACTGCAAACCTCACTTCTCTGAAAATTGAGTGCATAAAGTATGTATATAGTTGTTTCCAATAACAGATTTTAAGAGTCTAAAATGAGGGTCCAATTATCAGATTTGATTAATGTCAAAAGGGAGATTGAAAAATAATTCATTTTAGAGATTTTCATTCTAGGAATTGGTATTTTTTATGATTTTTTGTGAATCAACTTTATCTTGTCTGACTGCAAAATGGATTTGTTCTGGACAAGTGCGATGTTGAACACAGAGACAGTTAGCTATATAATGCCGAAGAAAAATAGATAAAAGAATAAAGCAGATATATATTTAAAACATGTATTACAACACGAGAGAACATTACATACAAATCTGGTGATATTGGACAAACACGGACCTCTTGAAATCCAGAGGTGAGAACGGGTGCCATGGAGGAGTAAGCATCCCCTGATATGTATGATCCCGTCATAGATATTAATGGATACTCTACTAAAGTCACAACATTATGAAAGTGTTATTGTTAAACAAAACAATCCAAACCCCTCAATGCATTTCCAGATTGCACATTATACATTATCATAACGTGTTTTGTACAAACGGTGACTGACCACCCAACCAACTTATTCTCACACACTTGCCCGTAAAGCAAAATGATTTATCGTAAAAAGATAAATCTGCCTTTCCTTCCCTCGGGAAAGACAGCTCACACGCGTTGTGACGTCACAGACACACTATCTATTTTTTTTTAACTTTGAACTGGTCTGCGTCATCCAAGGCTAAAGCACACGTAGTTTTATTGACGTTGCCCTGTTGAAAATACTGAAAATGTGGGAGAAAAATTTTGATTTATGTTTTAAGATTTCCTTGTCCACAACAAACAATCATGTACGATTTTATTATTCTACTATTACCGACTAATAGTTTAACGAACATTAATATACATTATACTGTAGGGCATATATACACCAGGAATAATCTAACCAACATAGAATCTAACCAACAGGTACAACACACACACACACACACACACACACACACACACACACACACACAGATATATATATATATATATATATATATATATATATATATATATATATATATATATATATATATATATATATATATATATATGCCAAATTTAACAATAAATTATGGGTGTTAATTGGAGCAAATTAACATTCCAGTATATTACATTTAACCACAGTGTCAAACAATTGAAAGTGTTCGTTGTAAGTAAAATAACATCATTTTTCATTTCAGCCTAGATTTCTATATAGGCCTACATGTATAGTTTTTGTGTACTTTAAACGTAAGTGACACTGTTGCTATGGTATAAGCAACTACATCTGATCACAGATAGTACAGACAGTTTCAACACAGTATGACCAATATGGTGATATACAAATACTTAAAGAGGAAAGGCAAACACGAAAATCTGGAAATTCGAAGGGAGTTCAGGTATCATGCAATCTGTGTTATTTGTAACTTTGAAACCATATTTGTTTTAAATTGTAACATATCTATAGCTGTGAACATATAGAATTACATTCATTATTTCCTGAACGGCATAAAGCGATGTCTAATGTAATGTATCATTATAAGATTATGCCACATTTTTTCATAATGTATAATGCACTCCATGTGGCACGTGTCGGCTTCCGTATAACGGGTTAAGATAATAAGATTATAATACTATTTCGAGTAACTCTATATTAGTAGTTATATCATAAGTAAAATAAAATTACATCATCTTTAAACAATATACTATAAATAGAACGTACAAAGTGTTTTAGTTTTTCTTTCAAAATCGTGCGCCTTATCCAGGGAAGTATTCATTTATCAGAACTATTTCATTACTAAAAGAATAGTGAAGAAATGGGAATTTGAGTACGACAAACGTCAGCAACAGATCAAATCAATTTTTACAATAATACTTATGTATCTAATTAACATCTTAAGCTATACACATCATCCATAGACCCTTTAGCAGTAACTGCGGTCATATGACTTTGGTTGGCAAAATGATACAGATTCCCGGACAATGACGTCAAGATACAATTAGTTACTAAAACGACGTCTATGTTTTTGCAGGTATCTGTATCATTTTGCCAACCAAAGTCACAGGGCCGCAGTTACTGCTAAAGTGTCTATTGAATCAGTCTCATCTGTCCCCTTGGCAACATGTGTTAAGGATTGTCTCGAATAAGGGGAGACAATATAAAAATCTGGCAAACATTGGACAAACACGGACTTCTTGAATCCAGAGGTGGGATCAGGAGCCACGGAGGAGTAAGCATCCCCTGTTTAGTACCAGATGTTTCCAGCATTTCACAGCAAAGCAATAGAATATTTTAGAGAGTTCGCTGACATAATATGTAAATTATATATATCATTTCCTTCCACATTGTATATACATGTATGGTTTACACAACGTTCTATATTTGTAGTTTAGTGACTGAAAGTATTTAACCCGTATTGTTCATTTACGGAATATCAAACAATATGTGTATCGGTATAATGGATAATGGGTGCTTTTGAAACTCATGGGATATATAATATGTATATGGCCTCCTCGACCGAGTCGTAACAGCCTTAAATCATGTAGCCAGTCATCTATAATTAGAAGGGATCTGAGTCCCGCTAGATCCCATACCACCTATGTTTTTTAACTTACTTGGGGTAGGACAGTGGACCTTGTCTGTATACAATAAAAATGGCTTTTCTCCTGCGTGCATTAAAATATTGTTGTTGATTATAAATTAATATCATTGTTTATATGCTTCTATTTACTTAAGCATTCGATTATAAAATATAAAGAGGTAAACTACTTAGTTCAACATAAACTGTTGTCACATGGATGTGGGAAATGGCATTTGAAGTAAACAGTTTACGACTTTCATGATCGACATATCCTTCATGGCACCTGATCCCACCTCTTGATTTCAGGAGGTCCGCGTTTGTCCAATATTCACTGGATTCGAATATTGTATCATTTAGATATATCAATGATGTCAATTTATACTGACAATTTTTATACATATGTAAATGTGATATATTCCAGAGAACTAAAAATTAAAGATACAACAGAATCAAGCGCACACGCGTCATAGTTAGACATTTTACTTACTATAGACACAGACGGGAAATTGGCAACAAAACTATACGACAAATGTGACGATTTCGCCTTTCCCATCGTAATTTTTTTGCATTTAAGTAGTAATATGCCACAGTTACCCGCATATGGAATTTATATTTCACAAATGATCTGATATGCCAGCGTGTGTTCAACATATGAACATTTCATATACAGATGTAAACTACTATTTGACAAATTATTGACACAGAGGTGTCGAAAACCGCGTTTGATGTCAACGTTCCGCAAATTTTACGGTCGGTGTAATTGTCTTGTTTACGATTACTCTGTTTCACTGGGTGAAATGTCGAGTTGCCTTTTCGTTGGCGGTTGTTGAAACGTCTGTACCTATTGTGACGAGGACTCGATTTCATTTGGACTTGACTGTGGACTCTCGGCGGGTGTGACCGGTCGACAGGGGATGCTTACTCCTCCATGGCACTTGATCTCACCTCTTGGATTCCAAAGGTCCGTGTTTGTCCATTTTTGCCGGATTTATTTCCGTGTCCTGGACATACTTAGGATTTATACTTTGGTATCTGAGATTTTTTATATTTTTATTGATTGTAAAACCTCAAGTTCTCACATGTGTAACACTATGAGGTTCAGGGACTAAATGCTATTAGTAAAATTATTATGTAAATATAAGAGATAATAAAATTGGAGTGCCCTGAGATAAAATATAATATGCATTATACGTATGTGAGAAATACGTTCAGCTGATTTAGTTACACAATGGGATTGATGTTTGGGAAAAACAACTTGTCAACTCATTTCATTTAAGTTTAATTATAAGAAAAAAATATAAAAGTTAAAATTTGATTATTGTTTCAGCTGCAATGTTAAATTGCAATAGTAATATACCACAGTTACCGCATATGGAGTTTATATTTCAATCATTATATTTATAATAAACAAACCATCATAAGCCGTAAGCATACAATACTTAATAGAAATAATATTTATAGAATAAAAGAACTTTTCTCTTGATCAAGATCATGGATCATGATACTGAATTTGATTAAACTGCATAGATTCATTTCAGTGATCAGTTGTTTATCAGTGTCAGTTCTGGTCAGTGTCCTGTTTTCGCCAACTGCTTCACGACACGAGCATACGTTCACAGATTTTGTTTTGCGTTTCCTAAATAAGTCACTATTCTGATTGTCAATCAATAACTCTCTACGACTGTAAAGTATAGTGTGTTTGCAAGTTATTCAGTCAGTCAGTCAGAACCTGAAATTCTGTCCGTGTATTGATATACAAATCATTTACATCGCTTGCCCTCTATAATGAGGAGGTTGTTTACCT
>BROG01001696.1:0-32853 GCA_030159075.1 Atrina japonica | reverse complement strand
ATTATCTAGGTCACAAAGTCAAAGGGCAAAGTACTATCTGAAAGGGGTTATAACAATTGCAAATTTCGAATATCAAAGTTCAACTGCTTATATTATATTTCAAAAGTTATAGCCAAGTGCCTGCAATGACGCCAGGGGTAGGGCATTACCTCTTCAGACATTTTGCCCCGCGAACTAACAACAAAATCACTACCTAAAAGATTCACTTTTAAATCTTTAATGATCAAGGGAAAAACAAAAGATGATGATTATATAAAAAATACAGTTTTTCCCTGTTGTACCACCAACCCCGCATACAACCATAATTTTGTTAGGAACAGTTTCCTTACTATATATACTAGCGGGAAAAGAAACTGTGTATACTTTAATTTAAATAAAAACATAAAAAGTATTCTTTGATTGCTCTCTATTCTTAAAGACATAGTTTAATATACTAAATGTGTGTTTGATTCGCCTTGATGGCCATACCACACTATTCTGGAAATTCGAACCTAAGCAATACTCGGTTAGTACTCAATCAAGTTTCTTGCATTCAATGACAGTATTCAATGTATTGAAACAGAAAAACATTGATTTTTGGAATAAAATATTGATTGAAATATGCCTCGCATGATTGAAAATGATCGCTTGTGTGCTATTAGGATGCTGGGATGTCTCAAAGCAATGTGGCAAGGCAGTTTGGAGTTCATTTTAATACTGTAAATGCTTTAAGGAGATGATATCAGCAAACTGGCACCGTTTGGGACCGCCCACCATCAGGATGCCCATCTAGACGACAGTGACCGTCGCGTTCGTGTTTACTGTAATGCCGGACAATACACGACCACTTACTGCACGAATTGTTATTGACTATCTACAGCAGCAAAACATGAATGTGCTACCCTGGCCTGTGGAGTCACTGAATTGATCACCTATAGAACATGAATGTGTTACCCTGGCCTGTGATGTCACTGGATTTATCGCCTATGGAAGATGAATGTGTTACCCTGGCCTGTGGTGTCACTGGATTTATCGCCTATAGAACATGAATGTGTTACCCTGGCCTGTGATGTCACTGGATTTATCACCTATAGAACATGAATGTGTTACCCTGGCCTGTGGTGTCACTGGATTGATCACCTATAGAACATGAATGTGTTACCCTGGCCTGTGGTGTCACTGGATTTATCGCCTATAGAACATGAATGTGTTACCCTGGCCTGTGGTGTCACTGGATTTATCGCCTATAAAACATGAATGTGTTACCCTGGCCTGTGGTATCACTGGATTTATCGCCTATAGAACATGAATGTGTTACCCTGGCCTGTGGTGTCACTGGATTTATCGCCTATAGAACAAGAATGTGTTACCCTGGCCTGTGGTATCACTGGATTTATCGCCTATAGAACATGAATGTTTTAACATAGAAAGCTATGGGAAAATGACGTTAGTAAACCCACTTTTGGCATGGGGCTGTATAACAGGGGACAACTACATCAGTTTCAGTTTCTCTATCCAGAAAAATGTGCTAAATTTAGCCAAAATTTTATGTTTTTGTATGATAACAGATAGCAAAGGATCATAACATCTGAGTGACACAGATGCCATAAAAGTAAAATAAATATTTCATAATAAAATTACCTTATGTTTCACATTTTCATTATTCTGTTCAAATCGGATGACCTCTTGCTTTGTCTTTACATGCTTGAAAGTTACATCCTCTAAGCCCACTTCTAACAGATGCTGATGCAATGGTGAATTCTGGTAACAAAAATATTTAGATTCATAACTCTCAATCTAATTAAAAACTAATCTCTCACTGCTCTCGTTTTTTGATATGTTGTGTAGAGGATCTAATGCAATCCACTATGAGGTCACGTGTGGAAGACCTCTAATAGGTATGCAATGTTCAACCGATGAAAATGCGACTTCCAAATTTGAATGGCAAATAAATGTAATTTATTGTATAAAAAGGAAACTGTTTGTCCACAAAATTTCGTCGGAATATCTTTGGTTATTCGAACTTATCCAAGGTTATGAAAATAATGATTTATTTCTGGATTTAGTGTACTCGGTGTTTGCCATTAGATCGCTTACATGATTGTGTAAGTCACTTTTTCATTGGTAGAAAATGACAAATACAAGGTCATCTGCACATGACCCCATAGCAGATTGTGTTAGATCCTATATGCGACATATCAGAAAACAGGAGCGAGTACAGATAAGTTTTTTATTTAGATTGCATAACTCTAAAAACAATCCAGGATTTTCAATCCAGTTTTTACAGTGATCTCCAATAGTAAAGAAATTCTCTCATGTTGTAAATGAAGCTAAAGAAATTATGGATCCCATTTAACATGATATATTGTTTCAATGATAGCCAACACATGGTTTAAACAAATTACCTTTATAGCTTTGCATTATATTTCATTGAAATATTCTAGCCATGTAGAAAAAAAGAGAATGTAGGATGCATAATGAATGTAAAAAGAAACATTATGTAAAAAAAACATGTCTTCCCCCTCTCTTACCATTTTAAATTATATTATTCTGTACTGTGACTCTGACATTAAAGATATTACTAAGGGCCAAGATCATGACAACTTTTGGTTATGTGATAGTGCAACATTTTATAATTCTCAAAATGTATCTAGTAAAGATTTTTAGCTCATCTGAGCCAATGGCTATTAGACTCCTGAAGGGATTTTTAATTTTCTTACTGGAAGCAAGAACTCAAAGCCATCTACAATGTGTGTTTCAGCAAGTTGGGTCAGGAGTGGATTTGGGTGGGGTAACATAGGCTCCAGAAGATATCTCTCTTTAAAAATCTCTCCACAACTGCTGCATGAATTGGCAGCATCATTCATCTGAATTGTCTTGATATCTTACAAAGATGGTGGAATACTGCTTATGGACCACCTTGCTTAGGAGACCATCTCCGGATGGACAATGGACGGAGGGAGACTCCTCACACAAGTAGGGAGACTTCTAAAAAGCCAAGGGAGATGAAGTACTGTTGATTATGTTTAAGGGTTTATTTCGGGGGAGGGGGGGGTGGGGTGGTAATACCATAACTGGGAGTTTTCACATAAATTGACTAAAACAATTGACTCACAAGGAAATCTTAAATGCAAAGAAATCTAATTTCCTCTTTACACGATAAACATATGCATAACCTTTATTTAAGGAGGGAGGGTAATACCATACAAAACACAACTGGAAGTTTTCACATAAATTGACTAAAATAATTGACTCACAAGGAAATCTAAAATGTAAAGAAATCTAATTTCCCCTTTACACGGCACTAGATCTACTGATTAAAATGAAATTTTTCAAATAAAATAAATACTTTGAGAATTTTTCACAATGAATAAAGCCTACCTCACATTTTTCTTTTCACAAAGACTCAGTGCGAATTATCTAATAATTCATTTCTCTCGTAAAATCCCAGTAATAAATAATAATTGTTTATCAAAACAAAAAAATCAGCAGAGAATCCTAGATTTAACATTTACGTATTATTTTTACATTACTGGTTTTTTTTTTTTTTTGGGGGGGGGGGGCGGTAAAATAAGGAGTATCTATCTGTCAAATTTCATAAAGAATTCTTCATTTTGTTTGTTGTTGTTTAACGTCCCACTCAAGAATATCTCACTCATATGGAGACGTCACCAAATGCCAGTGAAGGGCTTCAAATTTTGGCCTTTGCTTGGCATTGAGCAGTGAGAATTCTTCACTGTGCCGACACCTACTGTGACACGGGACCTCGATTTTGTCTGTCTCATCCGCAGGACAGGAAACCAACCTGTTACCGGCTGGACTCGAACTCATGACCTCATGATCAAGATTCGAGCGCGCAACCGACTAAGCCAGACCGGCTCAAGATCTCTTCAGTACTTTCTGAGAAATAGCAATTTCGCAGTCATTTGATGATCCAACCTACCTGAAAATGTACACTGCACAACTAGACCTCTAGGAAAACCTATATGTCAAATTTCATAAAGATCCCTTCAGTACTTTCAGAGAAATAGCGATAACAAACCTTAATTGTCAAAATCCAAAATGGCTGCCCAGCAACTATTTTACTATTTGATCCGCCTGAAAATAAATACTGCACAACTACACATCAAGGAGAACCTATATGTCAAATTTCATAAAAATCCCTTCTATACTTTCTGAGAAATAGTGATAACAAACTTTTACTGTCAAAATCCAAGATGACAACCTGGCAGCCATTTTGTGATCTGACCTGCCTGACCGCACAACTAGACCTCAAGAGATCCTATATGTCAAATTTCATAAAGATCCCTTTAGTACTTTCTGAGAAAGAGATAACAAACTTTAACTGTCAAGATCCAAGATGGCCACCTGGCAGCCATTTTGTTATCTGATCCGCCTGAAAATATACACAGCACAACAAGACCTCAAGGAGAACCTATATGTCAAATTTCATAAAGATCCCTTCAGTGCTTTCTCAGAAATAGCGATAACAAACTTTAGCAGTGGAGCACTTCCTGTCTCACAGAATTCCTGTACAGTTCAAAATATTATTAGACATTGGGACATATGTCAGACTGTCACTAATGTAGAAATATCCAAGTTCTACACTCAGTCCACCCAAAACCAGGGAGATGTGCATCCTCAAATAATAACAAATAATAACATCATTGATACGATATGTAACCATCATAAATAAAATGCTTAAAACCTACCTATCACAGAATCATACAAATATGCAACCCTGCGCTTACAGTTGCATCACTTACACACCTCTTACTATCAAGCAATGAAGCAAAGTATTCACACTGGTGAATATCATAACAGAACAATTTCTAGTATATCAATCATCTAAGTAACTTTTACTGTACCCTAATCAGTATTGTGACAATAGAAGAATGTATCAGATGTGCCACTCTATCATCTGTGGGGAAAAAAATTAAAACAAAAATAATAAAGGAAGAGAAATAACCTGTGATACTACCTGTATACACTTGCCATTAACAAACAATTTGTCAAATATTCTGAATATTTCAAAGGTGTATGTATAGCAAAACAATTTGTATTCATGTCAAATAAAGGTTATGCATAATTTGCATAAAATCATACTCTTAATGTGCAGCTCTTACAATCTCTGTGTAGATTATACAAACACACATCAGTTAGACAATAGCAATTGTATCATATGTAAGAAACAACATGGAGTAAGAATGACCTTATTATCATACATGAATTATATGCTAATTACCAATTACTGATAAGTGGTGGAGGATTCAGTTGTAGTAACCTCCTGGCCATTTTATGACATGAGTGAGGGTCTGATGATATTGATGACTGTTCAGACATATCAAAGGGGTCAACATGATCACTGTCACAAAATCGCAAAGGTTACTTAGTCTGTCTGCTAGTGTGACGCAACCGATTGTGGTTTTGACTGGGTAAACCATTGTGAGGTGTACTGTCACTCTTAGCAGATGTTTGCTGAGTTTGATGCAATTTTGGTGATGGATGGGTTTCTTCAGTCTGAGTTGCACAGTCAGTTAGTACAGACTTACTGTTAGTTATTACAGTAAAGAACGGACCAGGAGTGGGATGTCTGACATATGCAATCTTTAACCTGTCAAGGTGTACAGGTTTAGGAAGAACTTTCTTTGTGGCAGGGTCAAACAAAATGACCAAATGAGGGGAGACAATCTGATGTACAACATAACACCTTCAGTTTCTGGCCTTAACCTGTAGGTGTAGTATACAGTAAAACATAATCTCCTACATCTAATGTAAGAGACCTAGTTTTAGAGGAAGCATATTTGATCATTTTATCCTGAGCAGACCTTACATTCTGTTTGACATGATCACGAATGTCCTGTAAACGTTTACTTAAAGATGTCATAAAAGCATGTGAACTAACTGGTACAGTTTGCAAGTCTGTAACAGAAATATGTGATGTAACTGGAAATTTATGTCTGCGAGCAAACAACATTTTATATGTCACAACTGCACAACTAGACCTCAAGAGAACCTATATGTCAAATTTCATAAAGATCCCTTCAATACTTTCTGGGAAATTGTGATAACTTTTATTTTTATTTTTAAAATCCAAAATTGCTGCCTGGCAGCCATTTTGTGATCCGACCCACCTGAAAATGTACACTGCACAACTAGACCTCATGGGGAACCTGTATATCAAGTGTCATAAAGATCCCTGCAGTACTTTCTGAGAAATAGAGATAACAAACTTTAATTGTCAAAACCCAAGATGGCCACCTGGCAACCATTTTGTGATCCGACCCACCTGAAAATGTACACTGCACAACCAGTCCACAAGGGGAACCTATATATCAAGTTTTATAAAGATCCTTTCAGAACTTTCTGGGAAATTGTGATAACTTTTATTTTTATTTTTAAAATCCAAAATTGCTGCCTGGCAGTTTAATTGCTAAAACAACATAATTAGATTATAAAAACATCTATTGTTCATATACGTACTATGTTGCAATAGGAGGAATCTGATTTTTTCAAATGTTGGAATAGGAGGAGACACTGAATGGAGCGCCTTGATGCTTATGTCGATTCCTGATTATAATACCAGATTTTGAGTCGATTAACAGTGAATATGAAAGAAATAGTTGTTGATATCTTCTTCAATTATGACTTTATTGAAATTATATATTCTATAAACCTTAATGATGTTTTTTCATATCATTTACAGTAAAAATTTTACAATATTCTCCTGATTAGATTTACAAGATATTGTCAAACACCAGCACACTAAAATTAGTAGTCAGATTTGGCGGCGGTGTCGAGGTGTTGGGTCGATTTACATTAATTTGATACACTTTATCTTTAAGTAAACTGAATATTATTATTGTATATGATTATATGTGTCTCAAAATATCGGTAAATGTCATTCAAATTGTTTATTTTGTTAAAATGTACAGATTAACAAAAGGCTATAGAATCGGTTCGAAAAGAGACAATATCAGAGTCCTGTTTTGGACAGATGTCATTAAAATGATAGACTCATCTATTTACATAGTATCTAGATCTATTTCTTTTGATCTATGTTTCTGTCTGACTTAAATAAATGAAAGAACAAATAAATAAATAGATGATGATAATGATGTATGTTATCTTAATATAATTTTAGCATTACATAACTTCCACTCGCCCAAACTCATTTTGCACTCGCCCAAGTATGAAAACGCAGTATTTCAAAGAAAATGTGTTAGAACGTATAAAATCTTTTTTCAAAGTAAATAGATCTTATATGACTTAACAGATATGATACTCTTCATTTGACAAATTGTCCTTTTTTCTAATTAAGTACTTATTATGATGGAAAATGTGTGAAAATCTTACCACAACTTTTGTATGCTTTCATTTTAAGTTTTTAGAATTCAAATTCTTGACTGAAATTTTGGTTGCCCACCATAAAAATCTGGTTACCCACAATGAAAAAAAAAATATTTTATTTTATTTTGTTTTTTAAGTTATTGTTATTTAATAGATAAATTTATATACAATATATATTATCTCTGAATGATGCATTTGCATCTAAATTAACTGTAAATGCGTCATTGTTATTACTGTAATCAATTATTATTATTACTATTTTATGATGTTACTACTACTATGTGTTTAACTAAATCAATATGAATTACAAAAGTAAGTTTTCACTATTGTTAGATGAAAACAAGAGCTATCCATTTCTATATTTTCATTGAGACTTTTATTTATAGTATTGAGTAACTATTTTTACTTTTATCATTCATTTACATTCAGATTTTACAACTTCTATACAAATTATAGTGTTATGATTATTTTACCAATTCCTGAAATTCAGGTCCGTTTGGAATTGGTTCTTTTATTTACACACATCCAATTTCCACTTCCTCATTAAACTGCAAGTATCAGCTGTCAACACACGATGTGTTCTGTGACATTTTTGGCCATGGGGTAAAGACTAACATGTTTAATTGTCAATAAAATAATTATTTAAGTTTCTGATTGTTTATTGTAATGTATTTTGAACTGAAAATAGAAAGAAATGGACCAGTTTCGAAATTTAAAAGGGAAAACAGATATTCAGTAGGGCGTCAGTACTCGCCACACAGGCGAGTTCATCATGGATATTTACTCGCCCGAAATGATTTCATAATCACCAATGCGAGCGGGAAAGTGGATTTTTCGAACCCTGCATATATTGTCTTATTCATATTTGCAAAACTGTAATGAAAGCCAACACAATCCTACCATATCACCAAAAAGATATGATAATTTACACGAATGAAAGAAACTCCACTTCTCATGGTAAATTTGGGGTTTCCTCCTGTTAACTTTTGTCCAGAATCAGTTTCCGTAAGTAACTACGTTTTTTGGTGTAACTTTTCAACTAAACCTAATTTCAAACGTCTTACATTTTTGGCGCCCATTTAGTTTTTGACTTGCATAAGACTTGCATCTCCATACATCTCCAAATACAGTCAGTGTCCTTTTATTAAAAAAATAAATAAATTAAATTTCTATAAAGAAATTAACACCATGGTCAAATGGAAAAAAATCACAAAATCCAAGTGGACTACATGTATACATTCTCTTTTATGATGATATCAAATTGCCGTATTTTCATTTTTTTCAATTTTCATTTATTGAATGTCTCCGATATATAATCCAAATTGTGATATGAAACTGAACTATTTAGTTATAACTTCAAAATTGCGTTTCATTTTATAATTTTGATTTTTAATATGAATACATTACTACAATCAGTGATATAATGCTACAATGTATTTTTAATGACGTCCGCGCCTGTTCAGAGCAGGACTCGGACATTGTCTCTTTTTGAACTCTTTTCTATAGCCAATGGTAAATCTTTTCTTTTAAACAAAAATAAACAATCTGAATGACATTTACCGATATTTTGAGACACATATAACCATATAAAATAATAATATTCAGTTTACTTTAAGATAAAGTGCATCAAATTAGTGTAAATCGACCAGATATCTGGACTCCACCGTCGAAATCTGACTACTAATTTTAGTGTAAGACAAAATCTTGAAAATCGAATAACTAACCTAAATTTGCACAATTTCTTACTGCAAATATTTCAGAATGACATCCTTTATGTTTATTGAAAGATTATTTAAATAGAATTAGAATTGGGTGAGAAACCAACGATTATTATTTTTTTCGAATCCGCCGTTAATCGAATCCGAATACACTTCTATCAGGAATCCGACATTAGCATCTTTTCGATCCGGCTCTGTGGTATTACTAACCGGTTAGATTACAAATTATGATTATTAACGAAAACTAAGTGATTTTACTGTCATTTAATGATATATTTAGAAGGATATTATCATAAACGATTATGATGTATACTTTACTTAAAGTTACAAAACAACAAATTAACTTAAACTGATCCAATACGTCGACTCCGCCGCCGAATCCGACTACTAATTTTAGTGTGCTAACGTAAGACAACGTCACGTAAATCGAGTCCCAAATATAATCTTGTACAATTTTCTACTGTGAATGATGTAAAATACCACAATAAAGATATACTGAAAATATTGGATAATTTGAATAAGTATTAGGGAAGAAATCGACAATTATTTGTTCGAATCCACCGATTCTCAAATCCGACTCCACCTCCGACTACTACTTTTAGTTTTAGTGAACACCGTTACTTAATGCAGACCGGAATAAATATACATTCTAAATGCCATAAAATTGCTCAGTAGAGAGTAGTTCGGAAATATCTGCTTGACCTGTACACATGTTTACCTCAAAAAGTACATCTTCGTCTCCATCATTTGCCATGCTGCTACAAGAAAACACTAGCAATGTTTACATTGTGGGCGCAGACATTTTGAATGACATCGGACGTTTCGAATCGATCGATTGGTTGATTGGGTTTATCTCGGCCCATCACAAACTCGCCCTATAATTAATTATCGGCCTATTACAAATTCGGTCGTACAATCTCCACCCACAACAAACACGGCATATGTTAAAGTCGGCCCAAATTTTACAGGATCGGAATTTTTAAGTGTTAAATGTATATGTTATAAATGTGATTATTTTCATTAGGACTTGGTAGTACATCATTTGTGGTACACGTTTTATGGAAATCTCACACTTAGGAATAGGAGGATATTTCGAGAAAAAAATTTAGTTTAATACAATAAAATTTTGGAAATATATCTTGGAAAGCCATTTATGTCAAAATACTGGAAAGTAGCATCTGTCGCAGCAAAGGGCATCTTAGCGCAGACGTACTGATGCAAACATCATCCATGGTTGAGAGAATAAAATGTGATTTTGCAGTAACATATGATTCTAAGATAGCCAAATTATTTTAATTGGTCAAATTGACAATGATTTCAGTTGATTACTGCAAACCCACTATGAGATCAAACGTGTCAGTATCCCTATCCATCTCTAGTATAAACAATAGGCTAGTGAAGCCCTTGATTGTGTGTAGTAAAATGCATGTTTTGGCTCAATGTAGATCTCTAGATTGAGCCAAAACGATCTATATTGTTCTGGCCCAATATAGATCCTCAACACCTCAAGCCACCTACATACAACAACACATCCTCCATTTCAACCCCTACACACAATAACCCCCTAACTTTGGTATTATGTTTATAATATTTATAACCACTAGGTCGTTGCCACTGCTGGTAGACGGTTTGAGTCCCCGAGGGTATACATAAACCTAGTACCTGGTATTTCGGTACCAGCTGTTCATCTTATAATAAAGTAATATTTGGCACTGATAACACCATTTAAATTCGAACATTTTCTAAAGCTAAGATAGTCATATTCGAGTTTCGGCTATATTTTTAAAGATATCACTTTCTCTTTAGAAAATACACATACTTTTCAAATTGTATGAAAGTCTGTAAAGCATTCTCAAACTTGCATGCATGTATATATGTGTATATATGTATGTATGTATATATGTATGGATGGATGGATGGGTGGATGTATGTATGTATGTATGTATGTATGTATGTATGTATGAATATATATGTATGCATGTTTGTATGAATATGTATGGATGTATATATGTATATAAATATATATATATATATATATATATATATATATATATATATATATATATATATATATATATATATATATATATGTATGCATGCATGGATGTATATATGTATATATGTATGTATGTATCTATATATATATATATATATATATATATATATATATATATGTATGTATGTATGTATGTATGTATGTATGTATGTGTGTGTGTGTGTGTGTGTATGTATGTATGTATGTATTTATGTATGATCTATGTATGTATATATGTAGGTATGTGGTACGTTGTATGTATGTATGTATGTATGTATGTATGTATGAATTGAATTGAATATCTTTATTTCCTGCATAAATGAAGATTTATATGAACAATAACAAACGTAATCAAGTTTTAAATATGAACGAATTTACAAAAGATGTCTTAACTTTTCATATTATATCATTTGTTTCGTCTACATGATATCATGTATAACAAAGTTTAACGTTCTTTTAATGTCCATTGTGTTATATATTGATACATGGATGATCTCATTTAATCTATCTTTTACTATCTTTTACGCTTCATACTTAGACATTTTACTTAATATAAACACAGACGGGAAATTAGCAACTAAGCTATACGATAAACGCGACGATTTCGGCTTTCCCATTGTAAATTTTCCACATTTAAGTAGTAATATCCCTCAGTCACATGAATATGGAGTTTATATTTCACAAATGATCCGATATGCCAGGGCCTGCACAACATATGAAGATTTCATATACACAGGTAAACTACTCACTGACAAATTATTGACACAGGGATATCGAAAACCGCGTTTAATGTCAACGTTCCGCAAATTTTATGGTCGGTATAATAGTCTTGTTTGCGACTAGTCTGTTTCACTAAGTGAAATGTTGAGTTGCCTTTTCGTTGGCGGTTGTTGAGACGTCTGTACCAATTGTGACGAGGATACACTCCTCACGTGTTTCATTGGACTTGACTGTGGACTCACGCGGGTGTGACCGGTCGACAGGGGATGTTTACTCCTCCATGGCACCTGATCCCACCTCTTGGTTTCCAGAGGTCCGTGTTTGTCCATTTTTACCGGATTTGTATCTATGTCCTGGACATCCTATTGATTTATACTTTGGTATCTGAATTTTTTATATCTGTACTATTTCAGACAGTAGGTTTATTATTTAACAATGACAATTGTATTGGCACATTTAGTTACGGAGATGCCAATGTATTAAAGCATGCCGTGTTTCATACATATACTCAGCACACTTGTTTATGTTATACCATCGATTGTCATCATCTGTAACAATTGTGCGACGGTTTTCGTTGTACATTCCACCAAGAATAAATTCTAGCAGAATATCATCATCATACAATAGTTGCACACTTTCATTTACCGGCGTAGATCCACTATAATGTGAACAATTTCAGTTACCAAAGTATAAAAAAAATAGAATGTCCAGGACATAGATACAAATCCGGTAAAAATGGACAAACACGGACCTCTGGAAACCAAGAGGTGGGATCAGGTGCCATGGAGGAGTAAGCATCCCCTGTCGACCGGTCACACCTGCTGTGAGTCCACAGTCAAGTCCAATGAAATACGTGAGGAGTGTATTCTCGTTACAATTGGTACAGACGTCTCAACAACCGCCAACGAAAAGGCAACTCAACATTTCACTTAGAACAGAGTAGTCGCAAACAAGCATATCGTAACCGACCGTAAAGTTTGGGGACCGTTGACATTAAACGCGGTTTTCGATATCCCTGTGTCAATAATTTGTCAGGGAGTAGTTTACCTCTGTATATGAAAACTTCATATTTTCTACAGGCCCTGGCATATCGGATCATTTGTGAAATATAAACTCCATATGCGGGTGAATGAGGACTATTACTACTTAAATGTGGAAAATTTACGATGGGAAAGCCGAAATCGTCGCGTTTATCGTATAGCTTAGTTGCTAATTTCCCGTCTGTGTTTATATTCAGTAAAATGTCTAAGTATGAAGCGTGTGTACTTGATTCTGTTGTATCTTTAATTTCTAGTTCGCTGGAATATATCGTATTGACTTATGTATGAAAATTGTCATTATTAATTGACAAAACGTCGTCGATATATCTAAATGTCAAATTAAAGGACACCGCTAACTTTTTCTTCTTTTGATTCAGCAGTTTCTGAATGAAGTCTGCTTCGTATGAATAAAGGAACAGGTCGGCCAATAAAGGAGCACAATTGGTTCCATAGGAATGCCGACAGTTTGTTGTTCGGCCACGTCTCCGAACATTACAAATATATTGTCTATTAGAAATTCCAGCATGTTTTTTTTATATCAACTTCAGTATATTTATGTGTAGAATCAGAGTGGTGTTTGACGAAATAAGTATCCTGATAGCCAATCACTAGATATTTAAATTTTCGGGTACCACCTTTAGTGAAAAAACAGTTGTCTATGATGCTGAAGTCTTTCTTTTAATTTTTTATGTGGAATAGTAGTGTAAAGAATAGAGAAGTCATAAGTTTTGATACTGTGAATTCGAGAAAAATTGTGTGCCTTCAAATGTTCTAAAAGCTGTTTAGAATTTTTAAGTATCCACATCTGATTTACACCGCTTCTGGAATAAGCAACTGTACAGTATTGTTGAAGTTTCTCCTTAACGGCTGTCAATGTCTTGGTAAGGAGTAAAGATAGAGGTTTGGTAAAACATTTGCTGGATCCTGCTATGTATCTTTGCTTATATGGGGTTTTATAAAGTTAATGTATCCAGTATAAATGTGGTAGCTCGAAATCAATATCCGTTGTAGGTATATCAAATGAGCGTAATACGGACACGTGATTTTGAAGGATCTCGTCTGGTCTGCTGGTACCAGTACATATTGGTCATGTAATCTATCCAGTTCAGTTACTACTTCTGGATCATTAAATACAGAGGGATAACGTGTTTTCATAGTCCCTTTAAGTTTTCGAATACGAGATTTTATCATCCATCGTATGGCTTTCAGCCATTCAGACAAAGTGTCTGGTTATACGTCTTCATGTTTGGCCCATCGTCTGGCATAATCTTCGACAGAATCCATAACTAAACTGAAATTCTGACGCCAATTAAAGGTACGGGCTTCCCGGTATTTAGGGGCCCTTAAAATAAGATTTTTGAGGCTTTCATTTTCAACAATAGAAACGTCGCCGGTAATGACATGCCCGATAATATTGTATTTGAAAGGGGATGAAGCACATGAACATGTGACAGTGTTGTGTATAAGATGGTTGATGTCTATGCACTGCAAAACCTGTTTGTAATTGAATAGCTTGGGTGCGATGGTAGGTGTATAGCTTTATGAAATGCAAGGCGTGGTCTTCAGTTTAAAATATGATGGAATACAGGACTGAACTTTTTTATGATTTAGAACATTGCCAATGTTTAAAGCGTTTTGCCTTTATTTGTAAATTTAAGTTTAAGGAAAAGACGTTTCAAAGCAGATTTAACGTTTATATGAATCAGCTTTTATTGTAAATATTTTTGTTTGTATAAATATTGATCATTGATACTTAATAAATCATTTGCTATCTTGTATTTTCATTGGTATTTAAAAGTAATGACGTCTTGTTAAAGGACGATAAAATATTATCTAAAGCTTGCATAATAGAATGAATATCCCGATATCAAAACTGTATATATCCACCCCAAAGCGTAAATAAACGTCTGTTTAAATCGCATATTTAATTGCACTTCTTTCACAGGTCATTCCTAAAATAAACAACGACATTGGACTATATGTACATTGTTAACCAACGTATGGCATTAAAGGGGCATTAGTTTTTATTTTTTTTCCTTTTTGATTACGAAGATTCATGTACAATTTGGAATATTATACAGTGGCATAAAATTCTTAATTCTGGTATATTTTGTGAAAATTGCTTTAGAAACCAGGTTTGGCAATAAATCACTGGCAATTGATTAATTCAAAGTTTTTAGTTTTTGTATATGTACACCACACTGAACCTGACCCGATTTTCACAAAATATATAGGAATATAAGGTTTGTATGCCTATCTATAGTTGCTATTTGTTATTGTATATCATGTACGTTGTATAATAGAAAAAAATCGAAATGCATGCCCCCTTAACTAATCTAACCCTAAAAACGATTGACTCTTCTGTAAGCCAATGACTTTGGCCAGTCCAAATGCGTCCTCAGGGGGATGAATGAGTTAAGGTGCATTCCACAAGGAATTACTCTCTTATAACAATGATACTGTCCCTGTTACTTTGAAGTGCAAAATGAATGCAAATAATACATAAAACTGAATTCCGTTATGTTAAAGTCGTGTTATAATGTTCTAAACTACTTATGACCAATACATTCGATAAACGCTTTGTCTTTGTGACAAAGCGACAAAAACATGGAAATAGAATTTTGCCTATTTGCTGGTGGAAACATACAATTTCTCCGTAACAGCAAAAAGTAGTTATAGGCAGCTATTTAGCACGCCATTTGAATGTAACCGCCACTGATGACGTCATCAGAATGCTGGCTTCTGATTGGTCAATTCAAATGGCGTGCTATGGAGCCGCCTGTGACGTCATAACCGGAAATGCGTCATACCGGAAGTGATGTCATGTTGTCATGACAATAAGGAGAAAGAGCCAATCGTTGAGTTTGGAGGTGTGTCTATGACCGGAAGTGGAAGGTTGTGGTGGCGGCCATCTTTGATAACGAGCCAATGAGAGCCTTCGTTACAAGGGGTCGGGGTCACGAGAGGTCACGTGAGTTCACAAGAAGTCAACGGCTAGAGAGAGAAGTTGGGTTTTTCCAGTTTTGGGTTGAGAGTGAATCTATTTTTAGAACCGAAACTTTGGGTTTTTCCAGGTTTGTGAAACCAGCAGTAGGTGTCGCCACAGTCGGAGTGGTTAACGATCCTGTATCAAGTGCGCAAGCGCGAGAAGCGGTAGGCCGAGCTCGACTCAAGCTTGAACTAAGACTTGTACTAAGACTTGTAGAGTTACGAGTATGTACAAAGGGAGATCACTCTGTAAACCTTGTATGGATCTGAACTATCATAAACTGTATAATGATGGGGTTTTCCCAGTTTTGAGGTCTAGAGTGAATGAACATTGATTAGATGATGGGGTATTCCCTGATAGCATAATTAAGTTGTAAGTAATGAAAACCTTATTAACGTTGCTAGTTGCCTATTTTTTCTGAGATATTGAAATTTACTGTTTGTACATGTGTCAGAAGGTAAACACTAAGCCTATGTAAAAAAAATTCAAACTCTCACCCTATGCTGGTAGTGGTTTTCTGACGATGTTGACTCTTCGAGCTCCGGATCGCAAATGAGCTCTCAGAGGTCTAACTGAACCTATACTCTAGTCATGTTACTTATTTCTTATTTTTTTCTTCTGAGATATTTGTCATTTTAATGCATGAAAAATAATCTTGTCCTATCTAATAAAAACTGAAACACTCACCCATGCTGATAGTAGTGGTTTTTTCTTATGATGTTAACACCTCGAGCTTCGGATCTCAAATGAGTTTTCACAGGCTTAACTGAACCTCTCTCTAGTCACATGACTTACTATTATTAGACTTTCATCTAATGAAGTGAATACATCATAACAAAAACACAAATGAAATAAAACGTTTAATGTTGAATATACACGGATAAGTAGTGTGTAGTCACTAAATTATTTTTTAAACTAACACAAACACACACCCTGCATACCTTTAGTTAAGGTTTCTTTTCGAATAAGTTGAGTGGCCCTTAAAAGGGCCGTTGGATTTTTCTCGTTGGAAAGAAAGTCTATTGGTCATCCAGCAGACTTCGCAAGTACCTGAGGTTCATCTCCTTTTCTTCTATCAGCTGTCTGATTTGGCGTTGCCACAGAACCCTCAAATCACAATGTGCCATAGCATGCTCCACCTCAGGCATTGGTGGTACTGATGGCATATATCTTGGCGGAGGAGGTATAAGTGGTGGTTTCCTAGGCCTTGGCAATGGACGGCTCGTAAACGCGGACCTACGTGGAGTAGCCCTCACAACTCTCAATCTTCTCTTCGTCGACGAACACCGATGAATGCCTCTACGTAAATCACTCTCCGATGGTACATCTTCCAAGTTGTCCATGATGATGAACTAATACCGAGACTCAGGCAGTATTAGCTTATATAGAATTAATGACGTCACGTATTGATTTTTTCCCCGTCTGAACATCTGGCCACCTGTTTTTGACACTTGACATCCGACCACCTGTTTTTGACACTGATACCGCTTTTTGCCTTATTTTCTTTTTTTACTTACAATTTCTATATCTCGTACGTCTCATAGAGTTGTGTTACATACACTATTACGCTTTGTACCCTTATTTTCTTTTTACTTAGAATCTCTATAGCTCGTACGTCTCATAGGGTAGTGTTACACATACACTATTACGCTTAGTATCCTTATTTTCTCTTACTTAGAATCTCTATAGCTCGTACGTCTCATAGAGTTGTGTTACACACACTATTACGCTTTGTAGCCTTATTTTCTTTTTACTTACAATCTCTATAGCTCGTGTACGTCTCATAGAGTTGTGTTACACACACTATTACGCTTTGTATCCTTAGAATCTCTATAGCTCGTACGTCTCGATACTACTACTCCATCTCATAGTTTCTCAATGGTGTTTTTACACCATATAACTCTTGTACCTTTGTGTCTGCCGTGTACTAGTACTATGCTTAAACTATAGGTGCACACCTTATACCCGGATAAAAAATACATAAACAACAAAAATAATTTTGTAATACAACATGTTTTAATTTTCCCCGTTAAAAGGAAATCAAACTGTATTTTCGCAGAGGGTTAGGGGAATGTCCCTCTGCAAAATGTACAATAATTGAATGAACAAATAAACAATTCTTAAACTGTCACTTCATTCTGGAGACGGGGTGTCAGTTGCATCAAACGATACACCGTATCCCAAAGTCGGTTTCGGTCTGTTTCTTTGCGCCATTGAGTAGCTCTCCAATCTGGGTAGTAGAATTTCTGTTTGTAGACGTCTCTAAATGCTTTAGGAATGCTGGATTGCTCTAAACTTTCTTCAAATTTTTCCAAAATGTTCATTTCGTTCATTGTGTCTAAAGCCTCGTCAAAGTAGTGAAACATCATTGTGCCGTCATCATACATCACCAGGCAGGAATGTTGCTTTTGACTCGGATGATCAATCTCACAGCCGTAACATTGAGTGTTGGCTACTTCGTACATCTTGTTTAATATGGCTTCTGCGTACACCATGTGCCATTGACTATCAATGGATTGACTGTAGCTCTGTTCCATGTTGTAGTTGATGTTGACGAAAATAAATAGGGTAGTGGTCCACAAGCAAAAATTCATCTGGTCCGTTTCAAGTCTGAACTGCAATTTTAATAGCTGAGTGAATCACGTGACATCCCATCTATAGTATGTATTTTTAGTTGCTTGTAAACAATCGTCTCTCGAACATGTCACGGGTTATACCGTAGATCTCCCAATATATAGGATTTTGACGTAATGCACTTACATCTTCTGTAAAGGTTTCTAATACGCATAAGCGGTCTGTTGTAAAAATCTCATCATCAAACATATGATACACAATCCCTATAAAATGTGCGGGTGTTTTCACACCACGTACATAAGTATTCCAATCAGGAGTACATCGTATCTGATGTTTCATTCTTCTGTGTAATAGAGAACAGCAGATCATCCATACAGTTGCAATCATTTCTCTCTGTGTGCACTCTGATGGGATGTCGGCCTATGTCATACTCATTAGGTCACGTGATCCCTGAATCGTATCTCTGTACTCGCCCCCCCATTTCCCATGTTTTCTCTCATTTCTTTTCTCTCATTTCTTCTCTTTCTCTCTCTCTCTCTCTCTCTCCACATGTTCACCTTTCTCTCATTTCTTTTCTCTCTCCACATGTTCACCTTTCTCTCATTTCTTTTCTCTCTCATTTCTTCTCTCTCCACATCTTCACCTTCTCTTATTTCTTTTTTCTGTTTTCTCTCTCTCATGCACACCCCCACCTTTTCTTTCTACTTTATATTGTTTTTTAACTCATAAATAAGTCCTAATCAATTCTATTCACTCAACATTTTATTACCTTTAAAGTAGTTCTTGGAGGATTAGGGCCGTCCCTCTAAGACTACGTACAGTGATACCAAAAACAAAATAATAATAATAATAAGATAAAAAACAACAAATAGTTTATTACGTCAAACTACTACGGTTGATCTTGTCCATACAGTGCGGAGCAAAAGAACGTCAGCTTTTGTCCTAGATTGGTCGGTTCGGATTCCTTGACGTAATTAAACCCATACTTGTCGTGACTGACAGGACTGATACACGGTTGATTTAGGTACAGGTATGCGATATTGCTCTCTAAACCATCTCCAAACAAAACAATCGTTTAGTAAAGGATCGATGTTTCTTCTTCTTGGTCTAGGTTGAGGACTTAACGATTGAAATAAAACACCTCGATGTCTTTGACGTAAATAATACACACAGTAATGTCCACAAACTTTGGTGCGAGGGTGTCGATACATCTGTTGATTATAAATCACTCGATCTGCATGGCGTTTCATAAACAAATCGATATCAGGATAGATCCATGGAGGTAGTCCGTAAGAGTCAAAATATTCAGCAGTCTGTTGACCTATGAAATGAATGGCGACCCAATTCTCTCCTGGTTGATCGTGAGGATCTGTATTGACGATAAATGAATGTTTGCCATAAGGTGGATAGTCCGGTAAAACGTCTCTTGGGTATACTTCACCGAACGAAGGTCCTACATAAGGGTCTCGTGATAAAATACTATTAAGTTGATGAGCATTCAAACCTTGAATACTTTCCATGGTTTCAATGGTCTATAGCCTCTTCTCTCTGTTTGTTGATTTCTAATACGTTATCAAATTCTCCATAGACAATGCAGTTCACACTCTCTGCTAAAGCTTGAGCAAATTGAAGTTCGGAGCGTAAATTTCCTGTTTTTATCCAGTGTAACTTGCTCTGATCATTGCCTTGATCAGCTGTCAAATCAAAACACCACAGGGTAAACCCTCTTCTATAGTTGTCAATGGTCACGGAAGGGGCCCAGTCTTCTCCAAATCGACATAATCCTTGATATAAGCTCAAGTATGAGCGCAAGTACAAGTTGTTTTCAAAGTCAGGTTCTAAAGGACGAGTGCAAAGACTTTCTCCATTGATACTTACATCCACTTTATTGACATTAAAATGTTGAAAATAAAAAGGATTCTTTGCCGCATCCCCATTGAAAGCGGCATTGCTCACCATACCTACTACTATACGTTTTGGCATTTGACCTTGATATAAATGATCTGTAATCTTTGAACGTGTACCAGCAGGAACGGTAAACGTTTTCACTTCTACACGTCTCAAGGGAAATTTAGCAGTACTGGTATTCATCTGTTCGTTCATCTGATTCAGTAAGGTTGCAATGGGTTTCACTTTACGTACCACTAGATACATTTGTAATATCTTCAAATAACCTAATTCACCTCCTCCACACCTCATGTAAAAGGGTTCACGACTTCTATTAAACCTTAGGCGTACATCTATACCATTAGGTAGAAATCGTTTCTATTCAAACAGTTTCAAATGGAGACGATCCATCATATTAAAAATTTTACAGTCACTGATACGTTCATGACGATCAGCTAATCCTGAGTTTTTCTCGGCGACATCATCGGTATGGGGATTCGTCCAGGTTGATCCTTGTACCATAAAATTGTAGCACTAATTTGATATTTTAACGTTTCGTTAGTAAAGGACAGCAACTTTTCGAGATAAGCTCGATAGGGATAGGTATCGGTTCCAGGAGTGATCAAACTCAATAGGAGCAGATTGTGTATTGACACTAGAGACGGGGTAATATTCCACCCATCTTCCTTCTTCTAAGGTTACGTTGGGTGGGAGGGACATTAAACAACTCTAAAGCTTCACTAATACACTCACAGGAATCTTTTTGCGTCATCATCTTGTTAGTCAAGGATATATTGCTCTCTTCCGACCTGTTTAGATTTACTTGTAGAAGTAGACTGAAAGGGACGGCTCATTCGTTTCTTTTTTATACTACTGTTCGTATGACTCGTTGTTCCTGTTCGTTTCTTGCCTGCTAAACGAGAAGCGACATGAGAGGGGGCACGAGCTAATGTTTTCTTAGGACCCGTCATTAAGTTGAATACTGCTTCTTTTCCTCGTTGAACAAGAGCATTTTTCAATGAACGTTTATTCTGTATCACATCCATACCCGTATTCAAAGCAAATTTAGCTATATGAGGAAAGGCTTTCGTCAGGGTAGGTTTGAGAAAGTCTGACCAAATACCTTTGCCATATTGCATATCAGATGCTGTGGGACTAAATGCTCCTACGAGTGTATTGACGATACTCCCTGCAAATCTTAATGGATTGATGATCCCACCTCTCTGAGGAGAGATCAGACCATGAGTTGTTCTCGTTAACGATTGAGCCAGTTTAGGGAAGAGAAGCCCATAGCCTTTCTGACGAGGTACTCCTTTATGAACGATGAGTGCCATAATGTGTCACTATCAATACAGTCCTTAGGAATGGATTCAAATGTGGGAACTTGAAGCCTTTATAGATTCAATGATTTGCTTTGGAGGGTAGTTTTTATACTAGGATTAGGCATGATGTACACCATACACCCACTTAACATAACCATCCAGAACTGATTATTGTCATCTTTCAAAGCCAAATGAACGACGCAAGCTATGATGATAGTAAAGGCAAGAATTACTTGAACAAAGAATACAATTTCATTCCGAGGTATGTTATCTCCGCACCATTTCCAAGTAGTACTAAGTGTATGACTCACTCTATCGGGTTGTTGCTCGGTGGGCTCATTGTTAATTCTGATAGACACTCGGCTTACCGAGTCTACTGGTCGATCAAGTTGGATTTGGGGATCCATGAATCAAAAGTAGAAGGATATCCTTTCCAATGTACCTTCACTTCTTCTATAACTCGATTTTTACCTACCGACCTTTTTCTATGATTGAAAATCTCGTCGACTTCATAGACATCATCTGTTTTCACAAAGGGTTGTAATTCAGATTCGTAAAACGTACCTTCCAATCGTTTTTGATGATCATCCTGGATGTAATACACATAAGGATAACGATCAGGTACTCGTTTCTCGACCGTGAACAGTTCCGTGGTCCAGTTAGGTAAGTATCCCTTATAAAATGTACGTTTTACTTTACTGATACGTACACGATCACCTGTATGGAACTTTGGCAATGGACGGTTTTTAGAAGGGGTACCATATAAGGTCTCCCAGACTTCTTACACATTGGAAGGATTGATTCTATGAGACTTCTACCGATACTACGATGATACGATTGATTATAAGCTTGAGCAATCTGAGGTAGAACGTCAACATAACGACGTGAACGAGTATGAGTAAAATATCTCCACATGCAAGCATTCAGCGTCCTTTGAAATCGTTCTACAATACTAGCTTTTGTTTCTGTATTGTCTATCGTAAAGAAATGAATATCATGAAACGTTTGACGAAATTCACGATTCAAAAACTCTTTTTACTTTATCGGATTGTATACGAATGGGACGTCTCATTTAGCTTGTTTTAATACTGCTTGAAACCCTCCTACCATTTCTTTGGCAGATTCATTTTTCAAAAGGATGACCCAAGCATATTTAGATAGAACATCAATGACACATAAGAGAAACGTATACCCATCATTGTGTGTCTTGATGTTGGATACATCCGCTAAATCTAATTGCCATTGTTCATCCATATCGGTCACTCTCGTTTGGTTACGAGGAAACTTTCTCTTGATAGATTTATGAAGCGTATACGTGTCTTGTTCTTTCAACCATTGTTTGACCTCATTTAGAGAAATAGGGTAATTTCGACGTTTCACTTCTCGATAGAGAGGTTGTACACCTGCATATCCACCCCGATTAGAAGGATCATAATAGATGGATGCTAATTTGGCATTTTGGGAACATTTCGAGTTTTGATCCATTCTGGACGTTGAGAACTCTTTTGAGATTTTTTAATGGTAGACCATGCCGTAGGAGTCAATCTTTGCTAATCCTTAACCTTTTTCTGACTAAGAGGTGTCTTTGCAGAATCTTTTATGTCAGTAGAAGGAAGAGTAGGCATAGCGTCATAGAATCCCGTGTCATCTTCATCATCATCCAGAGGTTTAGGGGTACTCATAGCATTTGGTTTTACGATAGGTTGATTCATCACTTTGATATAATTAGGGTTACGTATCCAATCACGAGGGACATTCGATTCCACTAATCCTTTTACAAAACTATCAAGTCCAAAGGGTTAATACCCTTTTCTAGGTTGTGTCCGTAAGGCATCGACCATATTGGTCCCAGGTACGGTCTTGTATTGTATTTGACCGTCTTTTCCCCATGTTAGTATATCAGAATGTTTCTTGAGATGTTTAAATACCAAAAGGACTTTTGGTTTTAATGGAGCAGTGACACTGGATGTAATAGCTGTCATAAGATCTTGATCATCAGAAGACATTTCAGTTTTAACATCATCTTTGACTTCTTTGACTTTATCTGTTTTCTGAGACCAAGGTCTCTGTTCTACAGGATGACGAGCTTGTTGTAGATACGTACGGTATCGATGAAGTTCTTGACCAAACTTGGCTACCCTAGCTTCAGGAGTCAAATCATCACGATCTACAATCGGATCTAATTCATTACCTAAACGCACATACTTCAGGTGTATGAGGCAAAGGATGTAAACTTCTTTCTCTCCATTGTTTGAGTTCCTTCATGGTCCTCTCGGGAACTAAGATCATTTTCGTGTGCTCATGATTATAGAATAGATTTTAAGACAGGAGAAGCTATGGCTCCTAGTAATGGCGCTAATAAGGGTTAGATAGGTAAAACACCACCCTGTTGATTCGTTAGAATACGACGTCGTTGAGGGACAGTCAATTGAGGATGAACTAGTTTCTTAAGACCCGTTTCTTTGAACCCATGTACTGTTTCTGGAGTTTTGTTAAAGGAATCACTACTTTTAAGATGTTATACACTACTTCACAAATTATCATGATCGTATCATCAGGGGCATACCGTAAGATCATCTTTTTAAACTCAATAGGATACTGATTTTGTCCTAAGACTTTAATCAAAGCAGCATGAGATTCGAGCCAATGCTTACTTTTTCTTGGTGCCATGATGTAACTACAACTAAGTATTCTATACAAATGACTCAATACATGGTCTGAGGTAGTTTTATAAACCTATATCAACATATGATGTTGAAGTCGTTTATGATCTTGAAGTTCTTTACTCGTACTAAAAAGAGCCCGACACCATAGACATTTGTAGCTATTCATATATGAAGTAGCCTGTGTCTTAGGCTGACTGGTGATGGGAGATCCAAAGGTAGAAGCAAACGAAGGTAAACGAGTAGACTTTGGAGTAGATGTAACACGTTTGTTCAGCTGAGATGATACATCTTTTGCAGTTAAAGGTTTTGGTAATAAGGGAAATAACAAGGACTGCTTGGGAGTAGCAGTAGGAGTAGACTTCTTAGGTACATTCAGTGTCTGTAGGACTGCTTTAGTCTTAGTAATAGGAGGTTGTTTCCGTTGTGTAATTTTGATATTAGGTCTACCAGGAAGACGTATAGGATGTCCAAAGATAGATGTTGCAGTAGCAGAAGTCCCTGCGACAGGACTGTTGGTTACAGGTGGAGACGGTATTCGTGTAGGAGAAGCCTGATTCAATGTATTAGCTTCACGAATCTGTTTCAGATTCAGTTTTAGAACCAATGGTGGGTTATTCTTCTTAGGACTCTTCTTCTTCTTAGGGCTCTTCTTCTTCTTAGGGCTCTTCTTTTTCTGCTTAGGAGGGGATGTTTTTTCTTTTTATGTGCAGTGTTCTTCTTGAGACGACTAGCCCACTGTAATAGGGATCGAATGATTACCCCACCTACGAACCCTGCCCCTCCCCGTTTTAAGATAGCAGTTTTCTTAGCTTCTTCATCAGCTTTTGGGTCAGCAATGATTTTTAAATGATCAGTATTTCTCTGTATTAAGGTTTGTCACATTAAAATGCATCAAAGAAACAGTTACGGTCGTTTCTTGGTCTTTGTGGGTTTTATCGAAAGTTTGTGCCATATTTCTCACATATCGCCCTACCCCTTACAGACTTGACTAAAAAAGGTTGTCCTACCAAACTTATATGGGAACAGAATCATGAATAAGCTTTCCAATCGTTAAAAGCAGCCTTAACTAAGTTTCCAATCTTAAAGTTGCCAAATCTTGAGGAAACGTTCGTACTTCAGACTGATGCTTCTGACAGAGGTTTAGGAGCTGTTTTGTTACAAAGCGAACAAGGTCAAAAGTTACCCACTGCATATGCTAGCAGGAAATTGAATAAGAGTGAGCGAGTCTATTCTACAGTGGAAAAAGAGTGTTTAGGAATAGTATGGGGAGTCCAAAAGTTTCGAAATTATCTGTATAGACGAGAGTTCATTTTAGAAACTGACCATAGTCCATTGATATACCTCAATAAGTCAAAGGTCACCAATCCTAGACTGATGCGGTGGGCACTCTGTCTACAGCCCTACCGGTTTAGAATCAGGGCTATAAAAGGCAAAGATAATGTAGGTGCAGATTATCTAAGTCGAATGTAGATCTGTGTGAAAACATTCAAACTGTTTTATGTACTTGTTTTATGATTTTAATGTATGTTGTAAAGCACTTCGTACTTTTTGAAAAGGGGAGGTAATTGTCACACTAAAATGCATCATGTTGATTTATCATTGGTACAGTTGAATTTTATCTGTAATACTAATCGAACACACTTGTACCCCGTGAGGAGCCTCTGCTTCTTACCTGTATATACCTGTAATTGTACCTCAACTTCACTGGACACCCGGTTTACCTAGTCCGTGCTTTTTAGTTTCGACGTGGCATTTCAAATAGCAGGACGTTTTCGTATATTGTTTTATGTGCATTATATACGTCCAGTAACTTCTAATATTTTATGAGATTTACAGTTTCTGACAAAAGTATATATATATAAACTGGTCCAGCTTTTCTGAGGTAAGCACGTTTTTGTTGTTTTATTTATAGAATATGATATTATCTAATATTACGGTCATAAAACTTCCAAATAAGGACATTCTGTAGTATGAAATTGTATATATAACTTGTACATGTTAAATCATTTGTATATTGTTGAATTCTATATATTCTGGTTAGTAATGGTGGGCAGTTTTGGTCATAAGTAATGAGTACGAGTAGTGTATGGCTTACGTGCCGTAATTCTATTTCTAATGTGATAGTAAATGTGTAGTGTAAAGCCGCCAGTGCTTTGTATTTATTTCTAGTATAATGTTGAGTGTGAAACGTTTAGATACTATTGCTTTTGTAATTATTATCATTGCAAGCGTGTCAATAATTACTGTGTAAAGTATGGCAGCCTGTGCCAGTAAACGTTATGCTAGTTATATGTAAGTGTGTAGCCGCGCTAGTGCTACGTAAATATATTAACATATATTATTATTGTGTAGGTCCTATTCCTAGCCATTGGAGTTGTGATACCGGAAGGACACCAGGTTGGGTGACATAAAGATGCGTGATATGGACGCAGGTCGATGTACCAGAACTGACACCGGGATTGTTTGTAATATAATGTTTTCGATCCAATAAACAATTGTTTAATAACAACTGTATCCCTTATGTATTGGTTGATAAAAACTCGACAATCTGTGACAAGGTTGCTGTAGGTTTAGTCACTGGAATGGTACCAGACATTCCAGAAGATTTTTAGCCACCATACCAAACCATTTCAATAAAGCGTCTCTACCTAATTCTAACAGTTCTTGGTGTCTGACGGGATCTTTCTCCAATTGTAATTTTCTTAAAGTAGTCACCAGTTTACTGGTGGCTTTAGGTAAAGGATTCATGATTCTAAGTTAACAGGAATACGTGAGATGACAGCCTAGAGAAAGTCACTGTCTACTTATAAGGTGTATACAGCACTATCCTTCCCGTATACCAAGGATGAAACAGATCTGATCTTAATCTTAGTTTATCAGGGGTAGACAATGTGAGATCAATCAAGAGATAACCATGAGGACGATTTGTAGCATCGTGATAAGCATGCTTTAATAATGGTAGGTCTAATTGACGTGATAAGCTGGTCACTTGAGATTTATCTCTAGGATTCTTAAACAGGACGAGATAATGAGCATTCAGACTTCTGGTACGATATTGTTTGGCACGATCAAACAAGTTTTGAGTGATGTAGATCACACTTGTGTTCCGATGATGAGCTTTACGTGTAAACCATTCTACGATAGAATCGAGAACTTTTTTACCCATCATATCATCAAAGACAAGTAGGTGACGACGAGTTGGATCACAAAACTAAGACTTCGTCATCCTCAGGTATATTTTGAACGAAGTGAACTTGATGTTCCCGTTGTAAGATTTCATAAGCAGGTTGCCATTCACCATAACACCATACAATTTTGTCGGGAGGGGAATGAATCCATTGATCCTTCCATTCTATCAACTGTTTTACAAATTCAGTTTTCCCTGATTTGGTAGGTCCCGCCACAACCATGGTAAATTCATGCTTTAATTGTATCGTATCGGGAGATATGGACTGATAGTAAGCCATTTTAATACTAGTAATGAAACTGAGAGATGTAGTATAATAATTATATACATGGTCACTTAAGTAGTGTATGCATAAATCATCTAAGGTATAAGACAAAAACGTTCCGAGTAGTAGTAGTAGGAGTCATGAAACAACTACTGCTGGTTTCACAAACCTGGAAAAACCCAAAGTTTCGGTTCTAAAAATAGATTCACTCTCAGTCCAAAACTGGAAAAACCCAACTTTTCTCTCTAGCCGTTGACTTCTCGTGAACTCACGTGACCCCCAGACCTCTTGTAACGAAGGCTCTCATTGGCTCGTTAGCCAAGATGGCCACCCCACTACCTACCACTTCCGGTCATAGACACGCCTCCAAGCTCAATGATTGGCTCTTTCTCTTTATTGCCATGACAACATGACCTAACTTCCGGTATGACGTATTTCTGGTATGACGTCACTTCCGGTTATGACGTCACAGGTGGCTCCATAGCACGCCATTTGAATTGACCAATCAGAAGCCAGCATTCTGATGACGTCATAAGTGGCGGTTAAATTCAAATGGCGTGCTATGGAGCTGCCTATAACTACTGCAAAACATTGAGAAAGGTTAACAAAATACTCAGATTAACAAACAGTTAAAACAACTGGAGAAAAAGATAGTTTAACTGAGAACAACTTAGTTTTGGCTTGGTTTATTACATATAATAAGAGAAAGTGAATAAAAAGATAGAAAAGAGAAAGAACCAGCTGAGAAAAACATCATCATCATCATTACTATTATTATTATTTAAACTTGAGTAAAATCAAGATTTTTTTCTTTAGCATTAGACAACAGTTAAAATTCAAAATATAGACAAAGTAATGCGATTTTTTGTGTGGAATGTATTAGCATTTAATTGACCTTAATGTTGGGTAAATGCAAAATCTTCTGTTTACCTCTTATAGGTATTCAGACGTGCGAACCTGGACAACTCCATGTTAAACACTTTGGCTATATCATTCGACTAATGCATTTCTATCTATTTGGCTATAATCTATAAATAAATATCATATTTAGACTCCATCAAAGATGTGTGGCAATGAATCTTCTAAATTCAAAATTATCTAAGTTGTTGTGACTTTGCTGCTGTGACTCACTCCCCACCTCGGACCCAGGGACCCTACTTATATCGGACCAGAGCCACAAGATGCAGAGTAGCCGGCCGGTGATCTGCAAGAAGGTTCCTCCCATCTGGGAGCCGAGGGCCGACCAACCCAGGGAGAAGAGGACCCAAAACCGACCGACGTTACTACCAGATCCAACGCTCAAGCCTACTCCGTACGTGAGAGCACGTGTAACAACTTCCATCATGGTTGCACGTTAAACACAAGGAGTCTCTCCGGAGCTACAGGGGTAGCTCGGGCGTGTGGCAAGGGCTTTGAGTAGTCCCACCGCACGTAAAATCAACTCTTGACTGACAAGGCCAACATTTCTGTTCAATCGTGGAGTCAAACTGGTCGGAGAATACCAATACTTTCTTTTGTTTTTATCTTTTTAACATGACACTTTATTTCGAAATATGAATAATTGCAGTTTTCGGTGAAATACTTCCCACAGTTTGACGTATATTCATGTTTTACATACTTTCCGTAGCAATGTAACAGCAGTGAAAGGTACACGTGCGCGATCGCTAATTAGAGGTGTTTGTTATTATCATTTTCTGACTAACTGCAGTGCATGTTGTAACAATATGAGGTACGGGAGATAATACTTTTATAAAATTAAATGAATAGTAAAATTGGTGTGCCTTGGATTAGTAAATAATGTGCACATACATATAATTGGGAAAATGCGGGCAGCTAAATTAAGTGATTTTGTAATTCGGCTATACATAGTGTTGACAGTCATTTAGGCATGATTATGAAAATACATAATAGAAATTCCAAATTCCAAATTGTAATCAGCATTAATATCTAAATATACTGTTTTGGATAAACAAGTTGTCAACACCTTTACAAATTACAGCAGCAATTGCAGCTGCAGGTTAAAAGGTCAAATATCTGTCATCATCAGCTTTAGTAAACAAGTTTTGATTATAATGTTAAAATAATATAAAGTACTAAAATCGCACTGAAAGTGATGGGGTAAAAGGGTTACTAAAGGTGGGATTGTGACAGATTTGAATGAGATTAGCGCCAGTATTCTTCCAATTGTATGTTCACAAATATGTATAGAAGCTTCTGGAACTTTGGTGTTTTACGTTGGTTAAAATTGATAATCCTATATAAACATCAAGGTTTCAAAAGCACAGAGAGACCGATTTGAGAGACCAATAGAGAACGCCACTATTCTCTATGTGATTGTTTGTTACCAATGCTGCATCTCTGCTGAATAAAAATACTATACGATCACAAGCTGTCATTGATATCTGTTCAAGAGTATTGGGAAGGTTACAATGTGTCCACTAGTTTTGATTAGTATGTTAACGTTCCGCAAATTTTAAGGTCGGTATAATAGTCTTGTTTGTTACAACTAATCTGTTTCACTAAGTGAATTGTTGAGTTACCTGTTCGATGTTGAGACGTCTGTACCAATAATGACGAGGAATCGTTTCTCACGTATTTCATTTTAATTTGACTGTGGACTCACGGCAGGTGTGACCGGTCAACAGGGGATGCTTACTTCTCCATGGCACCTTGATTTCAAGAGGTCCGTGTTTGTCCATTTTTACTAGATTTGTACCTATATCCTGGACATCCTAGTGATTCATACGATGGTATCTGAGACTTTTCATATCTTTAAATTGCATAATGTATGAATCGCAGAACTTTTTTTACGATATTTCTTGTTGGTCTACTTAACTTTACTTGGGCCTTTAACAATATATTACAAACACAATACCAAAGTTACAATTCTCAACACGATCGTATCTGTCAATTAGACTGCAATTTAAATAAGATTTTCTAAACGGAAAGTGGTATCATACGAGAATAAACATGTTTCAGTTAGATTGCATTGCAAAATGTATTCACAAATCAAATCGGTATTCGTAATAACAACAAGACTATCGAATACATTTAAAAATAATCTCAATTAACAGAGATACATCAATAAATTGTGATGCAAGTACACATCGACAGTTACACCTATACAATTCCTTGTGAAGGTTAAAAATATGGTTTTGAAAAGAAAACATCTGTCACTTCGAAATGACAGGTTCTATCTTTGTTGCTACATCTGTTCAACAGAATCCCATTCCGAAATTGTCACAAAAATATATTTCAGTTTGAACCTTAAAGTTTTTCTTTTTTACTTTCAAATACTAATCGGAAGGGAATTCGCTAAGGAATTACTTATTTCCGGTAAACACTATTGAATGTTCCCAGGAATTGTTTTATTTTTGATAAAACAAAAAGTACGAGAGTTAAGAGCATATGAAAACCATTATTAAAACAATATTTTAAATAAATTGCCAGAGTCACGGAGCTGCGATGAAACCGACAATTTTCATGATTTATGTAAAAAAAACTGGTTCATATCAAAGAACATGATATTACATCTCATATAAGAGAGGACTATATACAGGGTTTATCTGCGGAATAAGATAAAACACTGATAAATTATTATTATTATGATTATAAGCAATGCTATACGATGGTCTATAAATGATAGTACAGGGCATGTGACACGATGTAGATTAAATTCCTGTGTGAATGTTATTTTATTCCTCTATTTTATTTGTTTGAATTGCCAAATATATAGCCCATGAACCCATATGTGCACCAAATGAAAAGGCATTGAATATATATATATATATATATATATATATATATATATATATATATATATATATATACATAGGCGTCGGAGCCGGGGGGGGGGGGGCTTAGCCCCCCCCCACTTTTTTGCAAAGATAGGCATAGGTGTTGAAAATTGGGGCTTAGCCCCCCCAAGACGTTTCTGGCGTGTGTGTGTGTTTTAAGTTGGTTTAGCCCCCCCACTTTCAATTTGCTGTGTGTGTTTTAAGTTGGTTTAGCCCCCCCACTTTCAATTTGCTTCCGACGCCTATGTATATATATATATATATATATATAAAGCACTAAAAACAACACTATATATTCAGAGGAATAAGATACAAGTAATGCAATTATATAAAGCACCAAGATGACTAACGACACAGACAAAAAGAGTAAATTTTGGGACTACCTGTCCCTTCTTCATGACTGATATTAAAAGATTACACACGCGCAACCAACGCCCCCGCACACTTGCAATACAAACAAATCACTATATGACAAATGGTGATCCAGATCGAAATAAAAAAAATTGTGAAACTAAACTATCAACAATATAACGAAATGTGAAATCAACAATTGTGAAAAGAATAAACAAAACTTTGAAATTAGCAATAAACTATAAAGAAAAAACTTTAAAATCTAGTCACTCAAGTCACGTTAACATTCTATGGTATCGTGAAATTGGCCGAACCTGTCGAGAACAATATACAAATGACAGTATTCGATAAATCATAAGTTCGTACCAAAAGGATTCCATCACTGAGAACGAATGAACGATGGTGGTTTCGACTCATAATCTGTTCGAACTGGACTCATCTCGAAAGGTATCGGGTAGAGTTCATTCTGATGAAGTCAATTAGCTTATTGGTGCCTTTGAGTCTGAAAGACTGAAGTCTGTGCAGCCAAAATTTTTCTTTCCGTTTTCGTTCCGCGTCGCTCCAATTTAGGTTATGATCAATAAACACGAACGTCTTGTCCTCTTTTTTCTGGGCCTCAAGTTTGAAATGGTCATTCACAGGTTCCTCGATTTTTCTTTAGTTTTAATGGTGGATCGGTGGTTATTGATGCGTCTACGGAGGTCTCCACTTTCACCAATATATGGGCAAACTTTGCAAGTCATGAGATAAACGCAGTTGCTGGTGTTACATGATGTACTTTGTAAAATCTTATAACTACGTCTTGTTGTGGTGCTGCAAAAGTCATTAGTATCGTTGTAGACATCTGTTATCTAGACAAGTTTTGAAGCTGATCAAAGGCAGAGATTTTCTAGTCTGGTTCTGACTACCATGTGTTTAAGATTTCTGGGCCCTCTTATAGCGGTTCTTTAAAGACATTTGCCATTCTCTCATT
>BROG01001695.1:0-32857 GCA_030159075.1 Atrina japonica | reverse complement strand
GTCCTTAAACTTTGGACCACATCTACAAATCTGGACCATTGTCACTGAATTCAGACTTGTAACTGGCAAATAAATAAGGTCCCGTCTTCACAGTCTTAAGCCTAGAAGCAATTCATAGAACAGGGCTTTCAATAGTTCTGAGAAATGCAGGAAAACAAATCCAATATAGTCGACTACCTCTCCACATATTTTACAACCAAAATTAGCTCAAGTAGGCGGCAAACTGTTCAAGAAGAGGGTAGAAGATAGCCGCCTACCACCTGCTTTTGAGAGCACTGAGAACCATGTCAATTTTTTCTTCTAGTGTTATGATTCATCAGGAACCTGCTTTATTAAGACATAATACTTGATTCTGGGTACATGTAGGTTGATAAAAGAGTCTTCAGTATTGTGTTAAGGTCATCAGTGCAATTCATTCATCCCTAAAGACACATTTGGACTTGGCTAAGTAATTGAATTTCAGAAGAGTCCATTGTTGGAGAGAGCATTCCACTCTGCTATTGACGGGTGATAGGGTTCAAACTTACAATTTAGCCTGTTCCAGTTCGTGAAAACTGGTCAGTCTAATGAATACTGATATTCGAAGGCAAGCAAAATGTGTTTGAAAAGCACTAAATGCCCCCACCTAAACCACTACCCCTCCCCCAAACCCCAACCAACTCACCATTTCTCCCTTTTTATTTGTTTACATTACATACGTGTACAAATGGAATTAATTATTTCAAAAATATAACACTGACAGGAATGCCCCATTGAAACGTATAAACAGTATATATCAATAATAGTTCTCAGGGCTTTTTTCCCTCTAAATTCATAGCTGATACTGGACTATACTACAAACTGCAAATCATATTTTTTTTTCCCAATTTTTTGCCAAAAATTCAAAATCATACACATAACATTACATCTATCCATTATTTCTCATTTTTTTCTTGAAAGTTGAGAAAATGGCAGCTCAACAATGAAACAAGGCAAATTCAAGGAATTAACAGTCCCCTACCGGGGTAACCTCTACACAAAATATTATTCAGATAATTTTATTATAAAATAGGGAATAAATTCCCCAACGGCATTCCATATACATGTATATGATATATATGTTCCAATTCATTCAAATATGTCAATACTGTAATTCATTCATACATGGGGCACGGTATTTATGAAGCGCATTTCTGTAATTTCAATGGGCATTTCAGTAAATCACAGGCATTACGGTAATTCTACAATCATGGGACATAAATATTCATCGCTTATATGTTATTTTCTTCATTGTTTTATATAAAAATCAACAATATATAACCCCCTTAAAGAAACTTAAGCAGTTCAAATATTTTGTTTTCACATAAAAGGAAATTGTTTTCACATAAAGGAAATTTATTTCACATTTTAAACCCTTTTTGAAATTTTATATATATACTCTTTGTTTATTTTGAGGTAATAATGATTTTGTGGAGGATAAATCTATTTTAGGCAAAGTTTGATAAATTTCATTAGATTTAAAGAAGAAATACAAAACAATACAGGAAAAAAATAGGCTACTGTAATTTATGTAAATAAACATGATGATATAAAAATACAAATATTTTGTAAATATGAAATTATATCCGACTGTAAATTTGTAAAAAACAAGCCATCTAGATGGCTTTCTCACATGAAACTTTTATGACCCTGGACAAACAAAGAAATGGGTCCAAATCAGCATGTATAACAGAATTTTGGAAGTCCAATATTTCGTCAAAAATCAGCAAATCAAAAAACAAACTCGAGTTACACATGGTGGTAGGCTCAAACACCAAACATTGGATGAATATCTACAAGCGTTTAGAAAAAAAGTCCGGGAAACTGCTATTTTAAAGAAATTTTCGAATTCCAAGGGCCGTAATTCTGTCAAAAATCAGTGGACCGTAACAATACTCGAACTTGATCTGTAACTCATGGTGGTAGACCCACACACCACAAATTAGATGAATATCTACAAGCGTTTAGAAAAAAAGTCCGGAAAACTGCTATTTTAAAGAAATTTTCGAATTCCAAGGGCCATAATTCTGTCAAAAATCAGTGGACCGTAACGATACTCGAACTTGATCTGTAACTCATTGGTAGACCCACACACCAAAAATTGGATGAATATCTACAAGCGTTTAGAAAAAAAGTCCGGAAAACTGCTATTTTAAAAGGAAATTTTCGAATTCCAAGGGCCGTAATTCTGTCAAAAATCAGTGGACCGTAACAATACTCGAACTTGATCTGTAACTCATGGTGGTAGACCCACACACCACAAATTGGATGAATATCTACAAGCGTTTAGAAAAAAAGTCTGGAAAACTGCTATTTTAAAGAAATTTTCGAATTCCAAGGGCCGTAATTCTGTCAAAAATCAGTGGACCGTAACGATACTCGGACTTGATCTGTAACTCATGGTGGTAGACCCACACACCAAAAATTGGATGAATATCTACAAGCCTTTAGAAAAAAAGTCCGGAAAACTGCTATTTTAAGGAAATTTTCGAATTCCAAGGGCCGTAATTCTGTCAAAAATCAGTGGACCGTAACAATACTCGAACTTGATCTGTAACTCATGGTGGTAGACCCACACACCAAAAATTGGATGAATATCTACAAGCGTTAAGAAAAAAAGTCCGGAAAATGTATGTGTGACTGACGGACAGACACACTGACGGACGGAGTGCAAACCTATAGTCCCCTTCGGCGATGCCGGTAGGGGACTAAAAATAAGAAAATAGTTTTATAGGACTAGAGTCATATGTGAAATATATTCCCAAAATTTTCCAAATTCCAAAATGCTGCAAAACTCTAAATTCCAGGACCATGGGCCACGTTCCCAAAAATGTACGGACAAAAATGCTCTGGTACTTCCTACATGTACATGGATATGGTGTTACAATGTTGCTAGAAATAGATTAAGATTTTTTTTTTTTACTTTTATGAAATAATTTCTAAAAATTCAGAAGATCTCACCTTTTGAACATGATTTATAATTTCTACCTGCAAAAAGAAATAAAAAATGAATTTACAACTATTGAATATAAGCAAACATATTTCAACAGATCATTTTTCAAGACGTTCCAGTCAATTTACGTTTGTCAGCAAAGTTTGTCATCAGATCATGTGACATTAACGGAGGGTCAGGCATATTCGCTTCCAATTTTGTAATATTTACATTGGCAACATTCTTTCTTTCTTTCTTTTTTTTGTTTCAGATCATCTATGAGGATTAAAATATTGTTCAGATAGATTCAGATGTTTGTGAGGAATAAATTTAAGTTCAGATAGATGTTTGTGAGGAATAACTTAAATTAGGGAAGCACGATTTACCCCCCAAAACACCCCAAAAGACCCCTAAAACATCCAAAATGACCCAAAACTTCCAAAATTAACCCCAAAACACACAAAAACATTTAAAACGTGATAATTTTAGCAATCTTTTTATAATATGATGAATTTTTTTTTTATGACTGTAGATGTTTTTGACTTTGATCCAATTTCACAATGTATTAATATAAAATTTGACAAACCATGATATAGAATCAGCATAACATTTTTTCAAAATGTGCCAGAATGTTACGGACGAAATATTTATGGGACGATTAATACGTTTGCAAATACACTTGATAGTTTTTTGTTTTTTGGGAAATCATCATTTTTCCACCTGTTACTTAATATAGAATTTTTATATTCTATATAAATTTGACAGGTGAAAAAAAAAATATGCCACCCAAAAAAAATATTTTTCAGGAATCGTGAAAGTAAAAATAATTGCTTAAGTTAAGTAAGACCGATTTGGCTCTTCATTTTACTCAACATGTAAAATGACAGTGTCCGTAAGTTCCATGAGAATGGATAAATGCTGATTTTTTCAGGATTGTAATTTCTAGCTGTCTATGAAATAAATTTATACAGAAAAGAAAATGCATTAAAAAAAAAAATGAAATTATAAAATGATGCAAACTTTGGAATTTCCACTAGTTACATTTTTTTTTTGGGGTGGGTCATTTTTTTTTTTTGTCTTTTTATGGTAGATAAATTTTTTAGCTATTTCATTTTTTGTTGATATTTCAGTTTTAAATCATGCAATCACACCGCAATTATTAAAGGTCTTAAGATATTTGTTTCACAATTCCTGTGATATTCTTTATATAAAATTTATTTCATACAAATTCTACATATTATGGAAAATGATGATTAGGCCAGGTGAAAAAACACTCCTGGTTCTCAGACACCGCCACCCACAAGAAATCATTTTATTCTGACAGTTACATTAAAAAAAATTCACCACTACGAATACGCGGCTTTCCAAGTCAAAAAGAAAAATTGAGTCAGTCATTTCAAACGCTTAAGACATTTAAGTTAAATGAGCTTCCTTCAGTGAAGTATATATTATCCTTAAAGCTATATGTAGTCCAAAGTGCATTTCTACAAACCTATCTTGGTAGATGTAACTAAAATAATTACTTTTATTGATACTTCAACATGTACCAAAAATCTTTTACATTAATCTCATGCCGGAAAATGTCACAGAACGAAAAAATTCTTTATGTTTCACTGTTTGATACACTTTGATATTGCTATCAAAAAATATAGCAGTTTATGGAGGTTCGTCGGAACGAAATGGAAGGGGGCTGGTGGTTGAAGAAAAATCGCAGGCGGTTTTAAATGAAAGAACCAATACTGAACTAAACTGAATTTCAGGAAGTGTTAAAATAATACTACAAGTAACACTATATAGTGTATAAAAGTTTTAAAATCTGAAATAAATGTAGGTGAATGATAAAAGTAAAATTAGTTACCGTAAAAAAAATATTTAATGAAATACATAAAATTGGATGTCTATTGTTTTCAAAAATAAAACTTCTGGAATTTGCATTGATTTTTAGACACATGGTAGTTACATTTTGTATAGCTTTGTAAATTAGTAATTATTATGATTGATGATAATTATAATGATGCATTTACAATTAATTTGCGTGTGTTTTTTCTCTGTAGTTTCAAAATGTAAATTTTATTATGTGTTTGATAAATTATGTATGTTTGTTTGTGTAATCTTTTAGCTATTTCATTATTTTTCCGTGTTGATCTTTTAGTCAGTTTAAAAACCAAGTGAACAAGACAATCACACAACTATTTTTGTTTTACAATTATTGAAGTCCCCTCAATGAAAAGATATTTTTTGTTACATAAAGTAACTTCTTAATTTCTTCTTGCCTTCTAGGTACTTTTGCTCGATTAATAAATAATAATTTTGGAAATAAAAAATAATAAAAAAAAAAATACCTACCTACCTTGCCCATTTTGGAAGGCTAATTGTCTAAGAACCAGAAAATTTTTTTTACATGACCTTACATATGTATTAAACATCTTTAGTGTGTCATAGAAATAACATTCTAGTACATTTTACTTTCCGAATATATGGGGTGCTTATAACTACCGAAATTACCACTAATTGCCGATATTACCAAATAAGTGCTGAAATTACCAGAAATGTTACTGAAATTACAATTAAAATGATAGACAACTATGATATTTATCAGACAAACAATCATTTATTGCACAATATTTGATTATCTTTATATTTTATATTTTACCTTTCATGTCATTATGCTAAGTAAAAGAGCACATTTAAATGGCTTTCCAATTTAAAAAAGAAAGCTGATCTCTTTGCAAAATTGTCAAATAATTTTTGAAAGTCTTTACGAAACACATATGGCCCAGTTGGTAAAAAAAGGTAAAATTTTAATTATAAAACAAAAATCGGATGTCGTAGTCCCTTTATTTTTTTTTCTGATAAATAACATCATCATCTATCATTTGAGTGGTAATTTCTGTAACATTTCTAGGGCCTGTGATTTTCTGTTTCAGATTTGCTTCAATTCTGTTTTCAGTTTTGGTGAATTCTGTTTTTCTGTTTTCATAAGAAAAAGCACTAAAAACATACTTCAGATGAAAAATATTTAACAATACAGACTCATAATCATGCTTTCAATATTCTGCCACACCAGTTTAATGATAGGTTTAAATAGGGTATTAACTAAAACATATACATGTATATGCAACACTGTATGTTTTTATGATTTTATGATTTTATAATATTTGTTAAATAATTTGCAAGTCTATAGGCATACATGTAGATAACTAGTTTTGTTGGACCAATTTAGTTACAGGTAATTTAATAATAATTACAATAACAATAGGGTTTTTGCTTGGAAATAATTATCACCTTACTTATCAGACAAACAACAAGTCTGTGATTATATCTTTATGTTTTATTTGATGTTTATTTTTTACTTTAAATAAAAAAGAAAGCTGATCTCTTTGCAAACTTCAAAAAGAAAGATCTACATGTATTTAAGTATCCGCGTGCCAAGTATTTTTTCATGGGGCTCAAATTTGTTTTTGATGTTCAATTTCTTGTACATGTACCAGTTGTGTTTTTAGTAAAAACAATGCATCACTCGATTATCAAAAACATTTACACAGAATGCACGCAGCGTAATAAGTCATTCTATACATCGTACATCAGTAAGTACAATGTACATGTATTGATAATTGCATTTTAAATCGGCATCAGCATATGCATTTACTGGTGTATCAGTAAGCAATGTACAAAATTCGGCCTATCCACATGCATATTTGGCAGTAATCTTTGAACAGATCTAGAAATATAGACTTGAAAAAAAAATGCAGATTTTTTTAAGTAGCTTTGAGAGGCATTTTTTCTATATGACATGTGAGATACAGAGAAATTTAGCTCTAAATATATACAAATCATTACTTGAAGTACAAAATTAATCCATTGTTCTATGTGACTGAATACCAGTTGCTAACTTTTTTGTTTACCTCAGGCCATGTTTAAATTTAAATATCATTTATCCCGCCATGGGGAGCAGAATGGATAAGTCTCACCTTTCTTACTTTTCACTATGCAATTAAATGTTTCATTTACAATGTACTTTGATAAAAATGTTTGACCCATCCGTTCTTCATTTTAGTTGACATGACACAACCAGCGTTCTCTTCACTCGCGCTCTGTTTCTGTTGGAAGCCATTTTCAAACCAAGTGGTTAATAGGTAAAACAATAGTTCATTCCAAAAGCTAAAATGACTAGATGCAAGGATAAGGGCAATACTAATTTAAGCACTGAAAAGAAAAGTGCCAAAACATTTTTCATAAATTCTGAATTGTGAAAAAAAAATGTAAGGATTGTAATTAAAAAGGTAAAGGCGGAAGGAAATGGTTAAATTCGGAAGGATTCAGTTAAAAAATGCAGGGTTGGCAAGTCTGGTAATCATTAATAATCTCCTGCCTCTCTTGACATTAGAGTTATATGAAGGGGAATAACTCCAAATATATATATTATTGTCATGAGGAATCCGTGATTGTGTCTTAACAGATCAGTGAGCCAGGCTAAATCAGTATGGCAAACATTCCCCTTCTTTTACTTCCACTCTCATGTAAAAATAATTTGGGTGCGAATATTTGGTACAAAATGGATCAATTTTTATTTGTCATGGACATGGATAATTCATTCAGTATGTATAGGATACCGCTACGTTAAATTTAAGTGGTAGGTTACTAGGTATCAATCATTTTACTTTCATCAGCCAAAACCAGTGGACAAAACTTACTTCGGACAGACTAAATATAGTGCCATAGATTAAAATCATGGCAGGATTTTGGTCTAGTGACTGAGCTACTATTTCAGTGTTTGAATTTCTCAGTTTTGCAGTATGCCAGTAAGTTGAGTGACGGACTTTACGGAGTAAAACCACACAACGTCAAAATAGTTTTGGCCACATCGACGATGTCAACGTCATCTTAGTGCACGAAGACAGTTTTATCAATGTACACTTGCGTGCTAATACAACGAGATATTACATGTAAGGTCATAAACACAAAATTACCAATTAGAAGAAGGCGACCTTCTTATTAACCTCACCTGTCAAGTTCTCAATTTAGGAACTCTTTAGTCAAAGGAAGTTATATTTGACATGTATCAATTGTCTGAGTCTATTAAACGCTTTTAAAGTATAAATAAAGGAACCATACGTCCAAGAGGACGTTAATGAACTTTCCGGTTTTTCATATTTATTTATCAGTCGTAAAAAATCTACCAACAGTTTTTAAACTGAATTAATTGCCTCAGTGAAACTGCGTCATTTTACATTAAGTAACACGTGCCTAGTGAATAAGGAATTAATTTGTTTTCTATAACAAAAAACTAATTCCATAGCAACAAAACAATTATTTCTCTATAATTTTGAATGTTTTATTTTTCATATAGATCTAGTTCATATACATAGGTAAACTACTCACAGACAAATTACTGACACAGGGATATCGCAAACTTCGATGTCAACGTTCCGCAAATTTTACGGTCGGTATAGTACTCTCGTTTGCGACTACTCTGTTTCACTATTGGAGTGAAATGTTGAGTTGCCTTTTTGTTGGCGGTTGAGACGCCTGTACCACTTATGATGAGGATTTGGTCCTCACGTATTTCATTTGAACTTGACTGTGGTCTCACAGTGGGTGTGACCGGTCGACAGGGAATGCTTACTTCTCCATGACACCTGATCCCACCTTTTGGTTTCCAGATTTGTCCATTTCTTCCAGATTTGTATCTAAGGCCTGGACATTCTTTTATTGATTTATACTTTGGTATCTGAGTTTTTATACTAAGCTTTAATTCGTACATGTGTAATTTGGACTTGCATTCACATAATTCATCTACACATCTACATACTGTCGTTTGGGGAAACTGTTACATATTGACACCGGGAATGCAAAATTTTCCCGAGAAAAAGTCAAAAGATGGGTTCGGTTATTAAAGAGGGCGAAGCCCTCATATATGTAGAGAAGCTCACATTTTTATTCCTACTACATCCGGGGATCCGTACTACTAATGGTAAAAATTTTGCTCACATCGGGAATATGCGCGCGACATAAACAAACTGTCGGCTTGTTTGTTTCTTTATTGTTGTTTAACGTCCCACTCAATAATATTTCACTCATATGGAGATGTCACCAAATGCTGGTGAAGGGCTTCAAATTTTGGCCTATGCTCGGCACTTACGGCCATTGAGCAGTGAGGGTTCTTTAACGTGCCGACACCTACTGTGACACGGGACCACGGTTTAATTTCCTGTGCTCTTTACGTGGGTGGAGCTGTCTCATCCGACAGACAGGAAACCAACCTGCCGCCGGCTGGACTCGAACTCACGACCTCACGATCAAGAGTCGAGCGCGCTACCGACTGAGCCAGGCCGGCTCACAAACTGTCGGAAGCGCATTGCAAACGAAGTAATAAACCACCACACTAAGAAACGTTTTGTAAACCGAGACTAGGCTTAACGACTAGGGTTGTACATCGAACCCGATCACGAAGTACCTCCATTATTCTGGTAATGTGAACTGCACGAAATGATGGATACGCTGATATAAAGAAAAATATATAGCATAAAAACATGATTGTGCATTTAATTCATGACTAATAAATACCACATAGACTGTGTTTTTAAGTTCTAGCACCAAGGATTTGATTTGATTTTTTGTTTTACGCCACACTCAACAATTTTTCAGTTATATGATGGCGTCCAGTTTTCATTGGTGGAGGAGAAACCCCGGTTACCCGGGGATAACTAGGTACCACCGACCTTACGCAAGAGAACTGGCAAACTTTCCGACTTAATTCGAAATGACCCTAGCGGGATTCGAACCAGAGGTGAGAGGCCTTGTGATTTAAAGCGCAATGCTCTAACCACTCGGCCACGGAGGCCCCCTTTAGCACCAAGGAAACAATCAGCCACTCAATATCTTATTTCAAACAATGAGTGAATGAACGGGACATTTACGTGATAAAAACACTGAATGTTAATCCCTTCGATGATTCCGACGTGTCGCCCCCGACAGGGGGCAATACGACGGAATCTCCAAAAAGACTAACTGAACATGTAAAAGTGTTGATGAATGCCTTCGCCCTCTCCATAGGTTTACCTATGTATTATTTATCAATACAAGTCATCAACAAAGAAAAGATTATTAAATGACATATCTCCTAATGATACAGGGTTAGTTACAACAGGATTAAGATATTGATCAAAATCTACTCTAAATAATATCGGGCTCAAATTGTCACCCTGTATTACACTAACATTGGTATTTAAAAAAATGGCTACATCACTGTTTAGCATTTCAATACATATTCTTAATTAAGTTATAGAATTTTCCACCAATTCCTTTTCTTGCAAGTTTATACGTAAGTGCTGATCTCCATACAGTATCAAAGGCATTTGTAAAGTCTATAAATGCAACATATAAAGTTTGGCGTGTTTTGTATACATATTTATTTATTTATTCTGAAGCCTGCTTGAAGTGGACTTAAAGGATTATTTAATTCTAAATAGTTATTTATTCTTGTTTGAAGTAATCCATTGAATAATAACACAAGACAACTGGTAACGCTTAAACCTCTAGAGTTGTTACAGCCATTAGGGTTTCCATATTTATGCAAAGCAAAGTTAGTGTTTTATTCCACTTTTCTGGGATAGTTCTAATTGAAAGTACTTTATTGAATAGCTTAATTAAGGGTTTCAGAAGTAGATTACTACTAGCTTTGATGAATTCATATCAGAACCGGAAGTTTTGGTATTTTTTTTTTTTTTAAATCCCATCCTTTACTTCCCTGCATGTGGGGCCTCCGTGGCCGAGTGGTTAGATCACTGCGCTTTAAATCACACGGCCTCTCACGGGTTCGAATCCCGCTAGGGTCATTTCGAATTAAGTGGGAAAGTTTGCCAGTTTCTTGCGGAATGTCGGTGGTCTTTACCCGGGTAACCGGGGTTTCTCCTCCACCAATAAAAACTGAACGCCATTATATGACTGAAAAATTGTTGAGTATGGCGTAAAATAAAAAAATCAAATCAAATTAAACCCTGCATGTGAAAGGGGAGTCTAGGGGGTCATAAGATAAACTTATATCAGAGACAATATTTTGGTCACTGTTATCTGAATCATCAGTTTGCAATATCTTTGAGAAGTGGTCTACCCAATCAGAAAGCTTGATCAGAGAAGATGCGCTATCACTTCCAGATCTACTATCTCTTAATGTTTTTCAAAAACAAAATGGTACAATTAGGGTCCATGCTATCAATTTTATCTGCAATAGATTCATAGAATTTCCTTTTCATATGTTTACACTGAGTACTATATTGTTTTTTTAGTCTAAAGTGTGTCTGAAGAAGATGATAATTGTTTGTGTTACGTCACGGTTCGTCATAATCGAGTGCGGTTTAAACGAGCAAAGTAGGGCATCATTATATTCCGAATAAGCAGTTTATCGCTTCTATGGCCAGTGATATTAATATAACGAAGTAATAGGTGCCAGATTTGAAAATTAGATTACAGGAAAGTAAAGACACTTTCCATATTTACAAGAGGGATAATTTAACTAAAATTAATTCATCGCCGATGAAGTGAAATAAGATATCGCCGAATATCGTCAATGAGGATATTACATAACCTGAATCGGTATTGCCCAACTTTCACGTAGTCTAAGAACAAAGTATTGTAACGGAACGGAATCGGACAAGTTTTTAGTAATTTGGGTATTTGTTTGACATAATTAACTCAACATTTTACAAAATGCAGATAACTGTACACCCTACAAAATGCAGACTACATTATAATGAAGTTATATGTATCGTACAACAATGAATACACGTTTGGAAATTATGGTTATATCTGTTTGATGTAACACACTTTGCATTAAAGTACAAAAAATGCTGATATTTTATGACAAATTCACCAGCAAAGTAACAAAGATTTGTTATTACTGTTGTAATTATGTAATGCAACTATATAATGAGTTCCCTCAGCTTACGAAAAACATTATTTATCTGCATCATACGGTTGGAGCGATTGTCAAGCTCATATACGGAGCGATTGTCAGACTCATAGTTATAAGCACGTTGATAGTATCCATCATCATCATCATCATCATCATCATTATAATCATCATCACAATCATCATCATCATCATCATAACGGTTGTAACGAATACCACAATTACGGTTTTCACAATTATAGACTTGCGTTGATCTACAACACTATATGCATCTTGGTAGAGTTGATAATTGTTTTGGGGGGTAATGCGGTGGTGTTTTAAAATTTGGTTGAGGTCTCTGTTGACGCATATACATGTTTTTACATGTTCTGAGTCCAAGAAATGAGTTCCCGTGAGCCTGTGTAGCTCTGACAAATGCTTTTCTCCCCTCGTCGCTTAAGTGCATTCTATCAGACATATAATAGACTTCATTCATACTAGAAGTATCAACTTGGATTAGATTTACGTTGTCTCTATCCTTGAATACAGTGGCCAGATGAGTGTTGATATTTTCAATATCAATGTTGAATTCTCGATGATTCAGACCACGCCTCTCGAATAAAGGCAGGATATGAATCGTACACCCAATATTTTGTTCAATATACACTGTAGATGATGGGACGCTCTTTTTCATCACATACCACCTAGGAGGATTTCCAGTTGAGGTCGTTGTTGCCTACTCCTATTATTATATTCTTAGGTCTGTCGTCCATCATCTCAATAAATTTAAAGGCGCATGTAATGTTTTTACAGCCTTTCACCTAGAACATGAACTTCTACAGAAATATGCTTTTAGATTCTAGCTGAATCAAGGTAGCTACCATGTGAATCCATTATGAGCTTCACATCATGATTGTTAGAGACTGTGTTGGTAGTAGATTCCATTAAAAGGTTGGAGAGATGTGAGAATCGATGTTTTGTTGAAACATTTTGCTTACAGGTAAGATGCTAACAATCGGTTTGTTTACTCGTAAGATTCTGTTTGCCACCAACTTTGATATTCCTTGGTTCTTCATGTTTTGTTGCATTAGCATTTGGTCGCTTTTCGACCGCTAGACTGACATTTGACCTTTGTGTACTTGTTGACCATTCTGTACTCACTTTATTCGTAAGAGTAGTTTGGATACCACTGTGGTTATTTTGATTAAATCAGCAGCTGCCATCACGGATTGTTAATTAATGTTCTCTGCAACACGAGTGGACAAAATAGAAACTGTGAATTTTAACTATTTAATTTCGTTGTTCATATATATGTTCCACTTGTGTCGCCTCAATTCATGAATTTCAATTTGCTTCTATAGCATTGCTTCATCACCCTGCATAGAGAGGTCAGAGAATCTAGATAGATTCTATTCGTTGGCGGCTTCTTTGTATATTGATGACCATGCTGTGTAGATCATCTGCATCATTTGTAACTGAAGTTTCACTTGTGTTTGTTACTGTCCTTGGTATTGGTATACTACTTGTTAAACATCTTTCAGATTTGTGGTTTCGTCCAATAATGTATTTTCAATGGACATGTATCCTTCAGTATTGATTTAATTTCTATTTTCTGAATCAGTGCCACATTTACAAATTTTCTAAGGTAATCAAAATAATCCTTTGCCCATGCAAAGTAATATATACTTTGAACTGTTACTAGCTCTGTCGTCAAGTAAATGTGAATTGTGATTATTTTATCATCTTCAGTAGACGATTTTTTGACAAGATGAATAAAGATCTCTTCAATGTCATCACAGCTGCTGCCTAGTTTATCAGTCAAATCACATATAAATTCATATTATGCACCAAGCTGATAATGAAACCTATAGGCTATGAATTTTATATTTTACAAATGATCGGATCGTCTTCAACATATGAACATTTCATATACAGGGGTAAACTACTCACTGTCAAATTGTTGACACAGGGATATCGGAAACTGCGTTTGATGTCAACGTTCCGCAAATTTTATGGTCGGTATAATAGTCTTATATGCGATTATTCTGTTTTACCAAGTGAAGTGTTCAGTTGCCTGTTCGATGGCTTTTGTTGAGACGTCTGTACCAATTTTGACGAGGATTTGTTCCTCACGTGTTTCATGTTAATTTGATGGACTCAAGGCGAATGTGACCCGTCGACAGGGGATTCTTACTCCTTCATGACACCAGAGCCCACCTATTGATTTCAAGAGGTTCGTATTTGTCCCTTTTTAACCAGATTTGTACCTTTATCTTGGACATCCTTATGATTTATGCTGTGGTATCTGAATTGTTTTTCATATCTAATCTTTAATAAAAGCCTTACTTTAGAGGGAACTCTGATGCTAACCATTCTAGCTTGACGGTCATAGAGATTAAAGTTTATACCTTCATACAGTGATTTTGCAGCCTTACCCGTGGGTTTTTCTTTTAGCTTTGCCTGTCGTACTTAAATATTTTTGAATTTTTATTTTCTATTTTTATTTTTTAGTATTGTTCCACTTAGGGGAATTTATAACAACTGACGCATTAACGTTTGGCAAGTTTTTGAAGGTATCCATTTTGATAGTTTACAGTTGCGGAAAGCGTGGTCCCATCCTTTCTATATTTCCCTTCCTTTGAGATATGCACTGATTATTCCACCATCATCAATATATCTTGACTACAAACACCAACAAAATTGAAAACTGTGTATGTTTGTACGTGATATGTCCGTTAAATACCTCACTATACTTCGTTCAATCTGTAGATCTACTTGACACTGGTTATCATCCGCAATATTGAGACACTTGTAGATGAATCCCTGAAGTGAAAATCACGTTGCAATTGACAAATAAATAACAGACCTACCCCAAAATGTTTGTTATCTGTTACCTGAGATGGATGATAAATTTCCGACAAGATAATGAAATGTAATAATACATGTACAAACTGTAATTTCCTCCGATTGACGAAAACTCTCGCCTTGCAAAAGTAAGTACCGGCAATTACAATCGTGAAAAATTGCTGCGTGCTGGATAAACTAGCAGATAAGTCCATCAAAGATTCTAATCCACGGATTGGTCAAGAACCCTTTAAGAACACCTTTTCATGATATAATGAGGAACCGTATAAAACACTATGTCCAAGGAAATGAGAGAGAGAGAGAGAGAGAGAGAGCAAAACGAAACCTTGAAAAACAGAACTTACCGCACCTGAACTACCAACTTTGGCCTTTGCAAAATACTTGATACCAAAAGCTAAGTGTTTAAATATATATTTCGGATTTTATATAATTTACGAACTATTAATAAAACCACTAAACAATCTCGTGTTAAGGGCGTTAACTTGGTGACTTGTAATCTTGTGATAATTGAATTGTCATACTTGAGTTTTTAAGGTCGTTTCTCCTTTATATTTTGTTTATTGTGTTGGAGCATTGCGCTTTAAATCACAAGGCCTCTCACCTCTGGTTCGGATCCCGCTAGTTTCGAATTACGTGGGAAAGTTTGCCAGTTTTCTTGCGGAAGGTCGGTGGTCTTTACCCGGGTTACCGGGGTTTCTCCTCCACCAATAAAAACAGGACGCCATCATATGACTGAAAGATTGTTGAATATGGCGTAAAACAAAAATCAAATCAAATTTATTGTGTTACTTGGTAATCCTTTCTGGTGCTCGTGACCTGGATTTCAACAGTATCCTTGCAATATCGAACGGGTTGTCACAGAGTAAAACACAACACCTCGAAACACTAACGTAAATAAAAATGTGTTTATTCTTCCACCTGTATCTTTTACTTATTAGTTATGTCTGATCAACAGTTTCTTGTTGCTCTACAAAATTTATCGTTAAAAATGGATAATTTTCATAATAAACTAGTTTAGGTACGGTTAGTGATGTCATAGATAGGTATTTACAAGGCGACCCAGGTGTTACCTGGAAAACTGTAGATCAGGTGATTATTTAAATTTGGAAAGTTCGCTCAAGTAGGGACCATTAAGCGGGGCGGGTAGAATGTTCTGTATAATTGAAAAATTAAGATAAAATTTAATGTCCTCCAAAGGGAAGTATCAGTATGAGAAAAAATAGAAAAACACTATAATTTTACAAATTTTCGGCCACTTGGCCTTTATCAAGTGAAAGACGACAAGATGTATTGTGCAGTTAATAAACAAATATTTCGGCCGTTGATTGATATAGGTGCTCCTGTGCTCTTAGTTCAAAAGTTCATTGATCCCTCGCGAAAACTTGTAAATTATCATGTTCCTACTTTTTTTATTAACCAGGGGTTTTACCAAAAAGCGGGAAAATCTTCCCACCTTTTGGTAAAACCCCTGGTAAATAAAAAAGTGGGAACATGATAAAATTATCAAAATCAATAATAAATTTGAAATCTGTAAATGGTTCAGATTTGAAAATTGATAGTTGTGTAGAAATATACTTTTAGATAGGTGACTTGCCTTTTACATGGTACAAATGGTCATTTCAGGAAGAGACTGGCTTCACCAGTTTTCATGAATGATGCAGTTAAGACATTGTTACAAATAGGTCATTTCTTTTTAGCGAAGAGACTGCTCGTTTAAATATTAAAAATACCAAAAATGCACAAGACGATCCTATTAGATCAAGATCCGATTTAAATGTTGCATGAATGATGTAGCTATGGTCTCTAACCCGAAATCCGCTAGAAGTAACCACTGACCTTAGTGGTTAATTTAAATATCATAAATATTACATGCTACCGAAATTATAGGTTATACTACTCAAACGACGATATCGACCTTTAGATTATATATATAAAGACAGTTTAGATTTTATAAACAGTCAGTCATCTACAAAGTGAGAAATAGATAACAAAACATAAAAGGAGAATAAAGAAATATATGTGTAAATCAAAATAAGAATAAAGAAATATATGTGTTACGTTAAAATCAAAACATAAGAGTGATTCGTAGTTTCTCGGTAAATCACCAATGAATAAGCAGTTGTGAAATGAAGAAGTGAAAGTGAGTTTCTCCAGGTTAAAGTTGATCTGTTCAGAGGTGAGTTTTGTCAGAGCTTCCTTACTTTTGGTCATCGGTTGTTTTATCTCTTTCGTCGTATCTTGCAATTTCTGACTGGCTTTTTCCATATCTAAGGTATGACGTTTCTCCTCATCCTCAGCCTTGGTTATCACGTCATCACAGACTCTGTGTACCTCTGTTATGATTTATTCCCTTTTATCACTGATGGTGGATTTTAAAGATACGGTGACCTACTTCTTTACACTCTGTCATGTTTTGTTTTATTTTGGTCTCCTTTTGTTTACATTGTGGTAAATATCTGGTTTTAAGGTCTTGCAATACTCCTCTTATCTTGGTCCGGGCTTTCGTATAACGACAAAACTCTCTTAACTGTAGCTGATTAAGCTGCGAAATGTCCCAAGATAAGTTTATATATCTAGTATACACACCACATGAAAGTAAAAATTGTTGAGCGCTCTGAATCATAAAAATCCAATGTTATGAATGCAATGTCGTAGATAGTTCCACATTGGCATAATCATTTATTTAAACGGAAGGTTTAATTGTAGCTGTGCTCTAGATATAGCAGGTGTGAGTATTACCTTGACAAGATTTTTTTGTCTTATTTGACTATTTGTAATTGTTATTTTATATTGATTGTTGGTACGTATTTGACGGTGCCCATTGGAGTGTGGATAGAATTTTGTTTTCGTTATACTAGTAATTAGAATTGATTGATGTGTTAGCGTTGTTTTTTAGCAGTGAAGGGTATATAGATTTTTTTCTTAAAATAGTATTAAACTAAGTAACTGTGGAATATAATTGGTCTTTACCAACATATCGTCTTTTATCATAATAGATCCTTGCTTAAGGCCGCCCGCGAGTGTCGTGTTGCCCGATTCCGAATCGATAGTGAGGATCCGAGTGTAGACGTAAATAATCAAATAAACAACGATGATAAATCGAGTCCGACATTGGTCTTTCAGATTTTAACGAATCGAATCATTTATCGACTGTAAATTCGGGTAGAGAGCCCCCATCAAGTTATTTAGTTCAAATGATGGTCTGGCTGCAACTGATGGACAGCATGTCAGTACGATAAAAAGTAATATTTGACAAATGTATACAAAGAAATTTTGACTTCTAAAAACCATTAACTTGTTACCATGGAAATAAGATTTAGATATCTATATGTATTAATAAGACATTATGGCATTCTTCTTGATGATAAGTATTTTCTGTTTCAGTTATCATATAGGACTAGAAACTGATATGATGAATATAAATATATTCGCAGGGTAGTAAATCTGTCCCAAGTGACGTTAGGTGTACGTACAGTGATAATTGTGCAAATGATTAATTCTTATCCTTATCAAGTGCAAGAAATATTGGTCAGACAAATTAGGCCCATGGCGGAGGCGTAAACATGCACTTGTTAGTGAAGAGGTGAGGCAGGTTCCTATGGTGACGATTAACTCGTCTAGCGATTATGACGCTACTAGGGATATTGAACCCAGTGCACCAATGATGATGCCCGTAGGCTATACAGAATTGAGTAACAACAACGCGATTAATAAAGTTTACCCGAATATCACGGGTGATGCGAAAACAGACAATATTTGATCTACAGGAAATCCAGTGTTGGAAAATACTGTATTGGTGATTTTTGTTTGTTTGTTTGTTTATTGTTGTTTAACATCCCACTCAAGAATATTTCACTCATATGGAGACGTCACCAGATGCCGGTGAGGGGCTTCAAATTTTGACCTATGCTCGGCACTTACGGCCATTGAGCAGTGAGGGTTCTTTAACGTGCCACGTGCTACTGTGACACGGGACCTACAGCTTTTACTGTCTCGTCCGAAAGACAGGAAACCAACTTGTCGCCGGCGGGACTCGAACTCACGACCTTGCGATCCAGAGTTACCGACTGAGCCAGGCCGGCTCTATTGATGATTTTAAAACAGTGATTACACGCCATTATGGAAGCCGATCCCTCTCTGTGGAGACAAGGATTGTGAAAATTGACAATGATTTTGTGTATGGTGATGTACTCCACTGTTACGAGCCGAGGATCGTGAAAATTCCATATATTGATATGAATAATTATGTGGTGATGGAAACTTTTTATCTATGGAACGTTTACATTTTACCTTCAATACAACTGTTTTATTTGGGTATAATTCAGAATATTCTACAGAATTCCAATCAGCTGTGTCACTGCCTTTCATTCCATAAGAATACAGTGAGGATAAATTAACTTCCAATTTGGATGAATTAAAAATTTTGGTAGGAGTGTAACACAATTATGATATTACCATCATTTAACTATTTGTGTTATCATTATTAAACTGGAAAATAACTGAAATCATCCGGTAACTTACCTGTTTACAGTATCAAGGGAGATGACATCATGGTCCTAACAAAACAACAAAAGCATAATCAATATGACATCTGTTGACGAAAACTCTCGCCTTGCAAAAGTAAGTACCGACAATCGTAAAATTTTGCTGTGTGCTGCATTAACTCGCAGATAAGTCCATCAAAGATTCCTATCCATGGATTGGTCAAGACCACCTTTTCATGAATTAATGAGGTGCCGTATAAAACACCGTGTCCAAGGAAAATGAGAGAGAGAGAGAGAGAGAGAGAGAGAGAGAGAGAGAGAGAGAGAGAGAGAGAGAGAGAGAGAGAGAGAGAGAGAGAGAGTTTATGTGGGTGTAATGCTGATCATTGTGAGACAGAAACTGAGTGGGTAGATGGACAATGAAACCTTAACAGAACTTACCGCACCTGAACTACCAACTTTCGGATTTTATATAATTTACGAACTATTAATAAAACCACTATACAGTCTCGTGTTTGCGGATTTATACCTAATGGTGTTAACTTGATGACTTGTTATCTTGTGATAATTAAATTGTCATACTTGAGTTTTTAAGGTTGTTTCTCCTTTATATTTTGTTTATTGTGTTACAATATGCAAGTGCATTGTACATATACATCAGTCAACAACAACGAAACATACGCCATATTTCATTATTACCACCTGCATATAGTGCCCATACACCAAATATCCCGATGGGCTAGATCCTGCTCTACGAAAGGTCATTTCATATAGAGAGATAGTTTTCATATGAGGTGATTTTTTTTTATTTCTTATCTATTTATTAAATATTTTGATTTATTCATCTATTGCGAAATCTTGGTCGAATTATAGTAACGTGCTGATCTATTCTATTGTGTAGATCGTGCTGGGAATTAGCTCTAGCAGCTACTTCGCTTAATAGCGTTTTGTAGCGACTATGCACCTGAAAGAGTGGATAAACACTTTAGTAAGTTTTCTTATCCGCTTTATTTCGGGGCCAAAACAAAACTACCCAAAATGATGACTAACGCGCGGTCCTTCCATTGTGCCCCGCCCATTTCAGGTATTTGACCAATGGGGGTGTAAATTTATTTGTTGAGAGAAGGATTTTAAGTTTTTCACATCGTCAATACAATCGTCATACATACATGTTTGAATTTTTACAAAATTACAAATATGTCATAGGACAATAGCTTCGTATTAATTAAAAAACTTGTTCAATCTTATAGATACCGCCGTGTGACCAGCAGATTGATACCTCAAATTTTACGAGTACAAAGAATCCGCCCTAGTTAAACAACATGCCCTGGCTCAGACCACATTTATTTCTGTAAGTCTGGACAGTTCGAAACATATGCACGATGACATTTGCTTGTCGCAAAATATGCGATTTTAACCTTACGTTTTCGAAGAATTAGCAAACCATCTCTCAACACTCATTCATTACCTGGTTTTAACTATGGACTCACGGCAGATGTGAAAAAAATAATAATAAAACACTAGAACTTAGAAACCTAAAATGTTAACAAAAGAAAAAGAATAAACTTATAAAAAGCATGACATGTTTTTCATAGAGATATATAAAGTTAGTAAGTTACTGAGTTATAGTTTCATATATCGCTGTCTTTATACTTATAAATAACTGATGAAATAATATAGTTTCTTTTTATGGAAAAAATGTTCCATTTTGAATTGTTGGTTATAGAGCTATTTGTTTCCCCTCTAATTATTATTATTATCTTTTTTATTTTTTTATTTTAATTTTGTCCACTTGTGATCTCAAAATTAGTTCGTCCGATGAAAGTAAGCAGCCTGAGAAAAAACTTGGATAGGCTTAATCTTAGGAGCTGGTGGGTAAAGTAGTTTTGATCAGGTAACTCATTTGTTTACTACAGGTGAGGGGTCTCCGTGGCCGAGTGGTTAGAGCATTGCGCTTTAAATCATAAGGCCTCTCACGTCTGGTTCGAATCCTGCTAGGGTCATTTCGAATTAATTGGGAAAGTTTGCCAGTTTTCTTGCGGAAGGTCGAAGGAGAAGAAAATGTCAACAAAACATTACAAAATGCATTAAAGCATACATCTTATTTACTTCAAAATAAGTGCTCATTAGGGCATTGTTTACACAATGATCAGCACAACTCTCTCTCTCTCTCTCTCTCTCTCTCTCTCTCTCTCTCTCTCTCTCTCTCTCTCTCTTTTACATTAGCCTGTGTCGCACTTTGCACTTTGACTACATGTTCACAACCCACGGCATGGAATCTATGCTGTTCAAAGTATATGTGCCTAAGTTATTGTCCAGTAACTGTATTGATCCCGGAGCATAATCGTCCATTACATTTATGGAGCATATTGTTTTTATTAATAAAAATTCATTTTATTTTAGTTTATTCGTCATTTAAATGGTCGAATACGGAACTCTCGTTTCTCCGTCTCATATATTTCTGTATATTAGAATTCTCAAGCGCCTTATCAACGTTGAGGGAAAAATCAATATGGCGGACCATAACAAGTTTTTTATGCGACAGGCTTCTCAAGTTGATAAATTTATTGATACACAGAAGCAAATCAATAAATTTGTTCTCGAACACCAACAGAAGAACAGAAAAATAGCATTAGTTACCGTAAGTTTATAGTCCGGTCCCATTGTATCGTGGTATATTATATTTTCGGGAATTCTGCAGCATGACCTCGCTCGTTGGAACTCTGTAATTTGTGGAAAAATGCAAAAGTAACATTTGCACAAAATAGGAAGAAATATTCGTATAAAAACGTGATCAAAAACTACACTTGCTGTTTAAGTTATGGTATGTGTCAGAACACGGAAAATCGTTAAGTACCGCGATATAATGGGACGCCAGTATAATTAAAATTGTTATTAGCTCACTCTAAGTTTAGTGAACAAAATAACATTTGGTACTGGAAGAATACCAAAAGGCAAAGGGCCGCAAAAGGCTGGATTCATAGTTCCCATTCTGTGTCCATCTATCCTTTCACTTTATAGTTATGTCTAGGCATAAGGGTGAGAAGAAAAACTTTGAAAAAATCACTTGTCCTATAGCACCCACAAGTACTTGTGAACTGGACCGACTAAATTGCTAATCCTACAAATTCCCCCTTTGGCCTCACCTTAGAACATAGAAAAGAAATGTTCTTAGGTGAGGCCAAAGGGGGATTTGTAGGATAAGCAATTTAATTGGTCCTGTCCACAAGTACCTGTGATAGGGCCATTGATTTTGAAAACCAATTTGGCAATTGTCCCCAGGGTTTTCCCTGGGATTTTCAAATGAGGAGTCCATGGACACCCCCTGCTACAAAATTAGGAGTCCATTTGGTAAATTAGGAGTCCATTTGGTAAATTAGGAACCCACAGAGTTCCCTGAATTTAATATATAATTAGTGTATACAGACATGTACTAAGGATTAAAGGTTTATAAGAAATAAAATAAAATACAGTTGTTTTAACTACATTTGAAATCATATGGAAAATTGATGCTAAAAATCTATTAATTGTAATACAATTACATGTTTTTAGAAATATACATGTAGATGCAAAACCGAAAAGTTACTAAATACATGTAGCCTACTAATTGATGCCTCAAATTTATTTATTTTTAATTTATAACTATTTTATACATTTCAAGTAATTATGTATCATATGTAAGATTTACATTAATCTAACATTTGTGTTAATAAATCATTTTATATACATGTAACTATCATTAGTACTTTCATTATTATTTTTTAATTTCCATAATTCAAAGAAAGTCGGGTTTGGTATCCCTTCTATAATATATATATCCGGAAGTACCCATAAAGTGAGGAACGATGTTGTCTTGTTGATTCTAGGTCTACATTAGAATTCCGAGGTTACGCTTTTCCTGTTTTATTATAAACAACATGATGAAATCAGTTTCTTGGTTTTCTTGTGAAATTGCACTAGAACATGAGAATTAAAAATGGACATAAAAGGGAAGCAAACTGGTATAAATAGGTAGCATGCTTGGTTTATTTACCCAAACGATCTCGAAAGACATCAAGTATTTAACGTGTCTATTAGGACACAATAGATCTTATTTTTGCCGTCATTTAGGATTTTTATGTGTAAATACGCAGAATTTTTGTGTCAGGGAAAACCCTGTGTCCCTATACGCCTTCAGCTTGTCCCAGGTTTTCTTAATCTGCTGTGGAACCATTTTGACATTTTTTTTACATTATTTCTCTGATATATACCTTGAAAAAGAGCACAGCTCCTTGTTTTACACATCATGAGTAATCTAAACAGCCTCAGTGGGACAACACATTTCCCGCAAAATGACATAGCAGTTAAATTATGATATTAAACATTTAGATTATGAGAATCAAATCAGGGTTTATGAGGAGTTTGTTTCCGGCAAAGCGCTTTTGAAACAATGACTTTTGGTAGGTCCCGAAGAAAGAAGATGAGACAATAGTATAGTATTGCATTTTGGGTTATTTCCAATCAGTAAGCTTCGGTTTGTTGACGAATGGCCTTGGCTGTTCGAGCTGGTCTCCATAATTAATTAAAATGGCAGTAAAGGATTTTGAATGTGTAATGTTCATTTAATGTTTAAGAGGCAAAAATGTAAGATGTTATAGATTTAGGAGACATTGACAAATTACTTGTCACTGGGGATACATATTTTCTCCTTGTCACTTGTCTCCAATTTATTTTGACTCCTCCAACACAGGTGGATGAGTACATTTTTTCTTACCTGGGCATGTCTTTGACATTAATCAACTCAATTTACCATATCTGGTGCAAATATGCACATCTTACAGAGATGGAATGTGTTTTTGAAAATATATCTTTTATGTCAATAGTTATCCATAGTTATCCCCCTTTGTTGTGTGCTGATTTATTGAGCTTTTGCTATACATGAAATGCTAATAATATGAACTAAGGCAAAACCTTGAAAGTGACCGCAGATCCTTGTTTTACAAATGCAGGAAAAAGCAATCATTGGGAGTCTATTCTCTCTCACAAGAGCAACACCAGTCTGACGTTTAATTGTGATGTCGAATATTTAAAACATATATTGCCGTAAAAGTCTCAAAAACGTTTGAGTAACTGCTGAAGCGTCAGGCTGATCTGGTCCATCAACGGCCATCATACTTGGCCGGAGAAGATTTTTAGGCTTTACAGTTAACAGCATCTGACACAGTATCTGCTCACTTTTTTATGTTATGTACACATTTCATCTTTGAGTTTGCTTCGCAAATGGTCGCACTCTCTATGATGTAAGGCAGTGCCTTGAAAGAGAGCACAGCTCTTTGTTTTACACATGCGGTAAAAAACATTCATCAGGATTTTAAAGGACCTGAGTAGGACAACGCCTTTTCCACAGAATAATGTAACAGTTAAATTATGACGTCAAACATTTAGAATATGAGAATCAAGCCAAGGTCTATGAAGAGTTAATGTTTGTTTCCAGTAAAGCATTTTTAAACATTGATGTTTGGTAGGTCCCGGAGAAATAAGATAAGACAATAGTTTAGTATTGCATTTTGGGTAATTTCTAATCAATAAGTTCATTACGCGATTTACTTTTTGCCGTTTAAGCTGTGCTCTCTATGAAGAATGATAGTCGTACAATTTCACACTTGATGGTTATCCATATTTCATCAAATGTGCCACATTCGTATGATCGTATCCATTGTTTATTTGGTATTTGTGTCTTTTCAGTCCGGAGGAACCGTGGTACCACTTGAGAGCAAGACCGTAAGATTTATCGACAACTTCAGTATCGGAACTCGTGGTGCCTCATCTACAGAGTATCTTTTTGTTTATTTATTATTTAGGTTAACATCACTTAGTTCAAAGAAGTTATAAATGTTGTAATTCCACATGACCACAGCTACATATAGTTTAGACAGTGGTACAATGTAGATAGTTTTATTTCCAAGAAAATCAAAATGTTATGAAGTAGACTGCAGGGCTGAGCCAGTCAAAAGACTAAATTTGATCAAACCCTCTCACCCCCAAGCAACTAGATGGTATGCTATTTTTAACCAATTCATTATGGTCCATGAGGTGGAAAGGGTTAACGAATTTGTATGACATCATTATAATGATCTTCTTTAGTCCGCCACTGGTTCCCGGCGGACTACCAGGTATCTCTTTTTTTGTATTGTGTCTGTCTGTCCTTCCGTCTTTCCATCTGTCCGTCCTTTTGCATTGTTCGGTCTTTATCTTCCTCATTTCTGTAACTAGACTTTCCATATAGGTGAAATAAATAAATACCATTATACATCAAAACATTGAAATTTACGAATAACATTAATGATGCATACCCCTGATTGGAGGATTGAAAGAAACAAGAAGTCCAGGAGCCCCAAGACACCCCGCCCAAGCAATGTCCACTGTCATGTGATAATTCAGAGTTATCAGATACTAAGACTTTACGTATTTATTGTCATAACTATGTTTAAAACTCCAATATAACTACAGAAGTTGACATAAGTATATCTCCAAAATGAATTTCACTATACAACTGTATATCCCTTGTAATTTGACATCCATTATAAATGGGGAAAGGCAATCCTGGGAATCTGAGTCTAATTTTAAAGCTGACATTGTAACTTTTAAACCAATTACATTGAATAAAATAATAGTGTAGTTTTTGAAACATCCCCAATGTTTTACTTCTATTGGTAGCCATATTTGTTCAGTTTTCTGAATAGAATAAAGTCCCCACAATTGATATAAAAGGCAAGTTTGCAAAATCATTTGCCATTGTCCAACTATAGTCCCATAGAGCAAACGTGTGAAGTAATGAAGTTTGGGTATAACTTACCTGCATGTCGAAAATAAATACATGTACATGTATTGATATCAAGTTCTTTTACTTCATCTGGTCATCCTGCCGGCTAATATACAGTTCACAAGCATGTAATTAATCGGTGTAAACATGATAATATCGAACAAAATTCCAAATTCCCCAAGAGAAAAATATAAACAAGCAGGAGCTCAGAACACCTGTTATGATATAAATGTCCTCACTTTTGAAGTAACGAATCATGGACATGTCAAACCATGGTCAACTCTGAAATCATATTTGAACACTTGGCTCTTGTAACAGGAACACCTGTATGCATTTCGATTAATTTGATTAAAATGTTTCACCGTTATATCTCTTGAAACATTTATTTGATGTCATCTTTGTAAAAATATGAGAAGGTGTACCCTGTCTTTGGTTGAATGTTCCCGGACCCGACTGATCAAATTAATGAGTTCACCAGAATGTGTGACGCTATGTAAACAACATAATGAAAGGGTGCAGATTACTGGTAGGATTTTATTTATATATTACATTCAAATTGAATATTATTTTACGGATTCTAAAATAATGATTTTAAAACTAATCATAAAATCTATTTATCATGTATCTTTATTGAAGTCTTTGATGTAAAATCAATGCAGAATGTTTATGATTTGAGTACAGTGTATGTTTTGATTACCTGTCATCTGTCCATTGTTTTGCTTTTGGAGTACAGGTGTGAAATAACAGTCGATCTGCAGACTATAACTTCTGTTATAGCAGAATGGCAAGCCAATTTCTATTGATAACATTAAAAAAATGGCAGCCTGTGGATTAATAGATCGTTGGCATTTCAAAAGCATTTTATTTATCTATTTATTTATTTACTTTTTTTAATTTAAAACTTGTTTAAAAGTTACGGTGTCAGCTTTAATGATATTTTTGTTTGTTGACATCAGTAAAGTACTTATGTATCAATGGCTTCATTAAGGTATTTATGTATTACACCACAGATCCATTCATTTGTCTTTGAAAAAAATGGATTAAAATAATATTTTGTATGCATCTTAAGAAGACAATGTGTCACACAGAAAACTTACACTACTACCTGGCTTATATTTAGAGTTGCTCCCCTTTGTAGAAATTATTTGTGTAGCCCTGTGGTCAAATAGGCCCCAGAAGGTACCCCTCTTGCCAAAATCACTTGATTTCAAAATCATTTGAATTTTCCAAAATTACTTGATTACTGAATCACCATAAAATCAAATATAATGTAGACATACATGTATGGATTCCGTTTTATAGTAATAATGTCACTGGATGTCAGTATGTATAATGTCACTGAGGTGCCAAGAGGGCTCTTGTGACTCCACAGTACAATGCTCGACTCACGATCTGAGGGTCGCGGGTTCGAGCCTCGGCAGAGGTGACAGACTTTCCTTGTCCTTTGAATGAGAAATTAAAATCCAAAGTCCCGTGTCATTTTGTAAATCTTGAATTTAAATTTAAATACAAAATTTACACGATGACAACATGACACCTATGTCACAGTAGGTATCAGCAAGTTAAAGAACCCTTACTGCTCAATGGCCGTAAGTGCCGAGCATAGGCCAAAATTTGAAGCCCTTCACCGGCATTTGGTGACGTCTCCATATGAGTGAAATATTCTTGAGTGGGACGTTACACAGCAACAACAACTGAGGTGTCGATCGAAGTCACTACCGTACTGTCTGTGCAGCTCACCTCGAAAATACATAAACTTAAATTTTAAATTTTTAATCATTGGGCTAAATAAAAGTCTTATATCTCACTCGAGTTGTTGAATAATGTTTTATATATTCTCTACTTAATATAAATTTCATGGAGATGGGTGTTTGCAATGTTAAATTACTTGAACTTCTCTATAACAGCTTCATGACTTGAAAAACAAACTGATTCAGAATGATCCACATGGATGTATGATTCAAATTTATATTTTCATAGAAATCAGAATATTAAATATTGACACATGTTTTAGGTATTTTGACACCTTGTCATTTTCATTCATTTTTGCATGATTTTCTTAATTTCATTCCCTCATATTCACTTTAATGCATTCATTTAGAATGAATTTACAATGCATTGTTGCATATAAAAACTGTTGATTTTATTTGCCTCACCCACATATAACTTATTTCTTCACCTAGGCTCATCATATTTAGTACAGGTGTAGTAGGCTAAATATCCATTAACCTGGCAAGGTCAGGTCCTAAGGACACTTTCTTGACCTGGACAAAATTATTTAGGTATTAAAGCATAAAATTAAAATTACACTGACTAAATTAGTCATTCCCGCTTTTCACAATACAGTGATGAATAAAATGTTTTTCCAGTGCAGCTTGTCATAACCAAAAAGTGAGTAGAACCATCCATAATCATAATCTGTATGATATTCAAAAAGTTACTCCTCCCCAGTAATTATGTGAATCAAACAATATTCAAGTTAAGGCAGCATTAGCAGTGGTTAGGGCACAATCTGTTCTTTAAGTGATAATGTATCCTTGTATAAAGATACAAAGTTCTCATTAATTGCTCTCGCACATACAGTGGTACCTGTCTTGAGAGACCACCCCATCTGTCACTGAAATGTGGTCTCTCAAGACAGGTGGTCTCTCGAAAGAGGTTTTATTTAAAGGATTATTTAACCATGGGGTTATCAGAATGTGGTCTTAAAAGACAGGTGGTCTTTCAAGACAAGTTCCACTTTATTGGCTTGTTTAAAAGTTTGACGAATTTGTTAACAATGAATATTATTAGTAGGCATGTATTCTCATATCGGAGAGTTCATTCTTCTTTGCAATTCAACAAAAAATATATGAACACACATTTTAGTAGACAACCTAAAATCAAAGTTTGATTATTCATATACATGTACTACACAATGCAGAATTTATACACATGTTATCATAGTGTCTATGATAAAATTACTTGGAAGCTATTGCCAAAATTACTTGAACTTTCCGAAATTACTTGAGTACTAAATCACTATTAAAGACAATATAATATAGACATATATACCTATGGATTCTGTTTTATAGTACCGATGTCACTAGGTGTCATTATGCATAATGTCACTGAGGTACCGAGAGAGCCATCGTGGCACCACGGTAGAGTGGGTGATTCACAACCTAAGGGTCGTGGGTTCGAGCCTCGGCAAAGGTGACTGGGTTTTCCATGTTCTTTGGATGAGAAAGTAAAAACTGAGGTCTCATGTCATGTTATAAATGTACCTGTTGGGGTAAATACAAAATTTACAACATGACAACAGCATGACATGACATGACAACAACATGACACCTGTGTCACAGTAGGTATCAGCACGTCAAAGAATAATCAATGCTCAATGGCTGTAAGTGCCGAGCATAGGCCAAAATTGTTCTTCACGGGCATTTGGTGATATCTCCATGTGAGTGAAAGATTCTTGAATGGGATCTTAAACAGCAACAACAACTGAGGTGTGGATCAAAGTTATTACTGTCTGTGCAGCTCACTTCGAAAATAAGATTACCTAACTTAAATTTAAAACTTTGAATCATTGGGCTGAGTAAAAGTCTATTATCTAACTGGGCCTGGCACCATAAAACTTAAGAATTACTTAAGTCTAAGAATTTTACTCAACTCAGGCTAATCCTGAAATCTGATTAGCTGAGCAGGCCAAGTTGAGAATATTCTCAGACTTGAGTAAATTCTCAAGGTTTATGGTGCCGGGCCCTGGAGTTGTTGAATAACATTTTAAATATTCTTTATATAAATGAATACAAATTCCAATTTTAAGTATTATTACTAACACCAAAGTTATAGTTTTATTGAAAAGTTCAACACACATACGACTTGATCAGTCTTGGTACAATTCGTCTTGGGTGCGAGTTTTCTTTGTAACTTCACACAACCAGCAATTCTCACGGACATCTACGAAGATGATCGGAAAGTAATCAAAAGCCATGTCTTGTTTCAGTTTCCATGCAAACACAAAGAAATATTGATAATTTTTTTTTTGCATCTGTCCTGTTTTCTGCTATCAATCATATTGTGAGGTGATTTTTTTTATGGTATACAATCATTTCATGCTTATTACACACTTTCGAAATAAATATTCCTAACTTAGCTACTGCTACTGTAAGTAGACAGAGTATTGATTGCCTGCCATGCTTATTCTTAGAGTTATTCCCCTTTTCTTTAATATTTTTCTGTGCCATATCTTTTATGTCTTCAACTAACCTCTCCATATCAGATACAGGTATACATCTTGAGAAGACCGATTCTGACATTAAAATATTGCATGCTACCCTAATACAGTGTATTTAGAATTGTTCGTGATGTCGGTTTCATTTGTCATGGCCATATCTCTTTCATTTCTTCACGTAGATTCACCATTATTGGTTCTGACTTACCTCTTTGCTTTTTTGTCAATTCATACATCTTGGCATTCCATACATCTAGACAATACTGGTATGCCTCTTGGGGAGGGGAATTATTAATGCTATGAATTAGCTTTGTTCATTCAATTTTTCTTCATTATCATCCTTAGTAGATTCAGATATTTTCTACAGGAAGGATATGCCGTTATTTTCTTAAACAGAAATCGGTCATTGAAACCATTCCAGAGACATATAGGTGGACACAATGTCTTAGATTTGTTGCATTTAGTTGGAGCTCAACAGAACGGCAGTGAAACTTCGGTACAAGGTTAGAACACGGAGATCTTTCAAGACTAAATCCACATTCAAAGGACTTTATATAAACTAAAAATTTAGTCAAACAAGACTTATTTTTAGCCAATTAAAAATATTGTTTAGATAGTTTAATGAATATTCATATCAAATATGTTTTTTTTTTCTTATGCAACATGGTGACAAGTGTAAATCGTATCGGCTATACATGTACATGAACCGGGTACGTCACATGTGGAATGAGCCCACCTTACCCAGTGGGTAGCATGCAGGACTCTTGATCTTGTGGTCTTGAGTTCGGGTTCAGTCTGTAGCAAAGTTGGTTTCCTGTCCATTGGATGAGACCATAAAAACCGAGGTCTTGTGTCATGTTGTAAATTTTGAATTTATTTGTTTGGGTAAATACAAAGTTAAAGAACTCTCACTGCTCAATGGCCGGAAGTGCTGAGCATAGGCCAAAATTTAAAGCCCTTCAACGGCATTTGGTGATGTCTGCACATGAGTGAAAGGTTCTCGAGTGAGACTTAAACAACAATACCACACATGTGGAACACTGCTTGCATTTTACATGACAACAGCCAGTCGTTATAGGGAGGTGGTCTTTATTTAGAGGTTGGTTTGTACATGAGTGGTAATATTTGGGACAGCAAGGAAAACAGTGTGATGGGGTTGTACACAGGTGGTTGCTAAAACAGGTTTTACTGTAGTTCTCTTTGATTATGTTGAATTTATTTTTTTGTTTGAATGATGGTATAATATACATGTACAGAAAAAACAAACCAAACTTGACTAAAATCTTTGACCTGAAAATTAGCCTATATCAGTTTTTATAGCCAATCTCAAAAAAAAAAAATAAATAAGTAATGGCGACCTCAGCTAGTGCCAGGGTGAGTCCTGTGTTTTTATGAAAATATGAGAGGGTCTTTAAGTGTTAAAAGATATTTTAAAATTTTCAAAAGAAATGAGTCAAAATCAAAATGCGAGTCCCGATTTTTTATGGATAGAAAAGAAATTTATTTATTAAAATTTCAGTTTTCTTGGTTATATGGAAGTAATAGGAAGGGGCCTGTTAATTTCGAGATGTATCTAAATATAAATATTAATTATCTATATCCGCGCTGAATTTGTTTGAGTCTCCATTTTATCAAAAAGTTTGCAATTTTGCAATTGAACTTATAATCTAACTTATGAATAATAAGGATATTTGGCAATTTGTTTTGTTTACATCATCATCTTCATCTTCTTCTTCATCTTCAGTTAGACCTGAATTTCAGAGCAAAGTAGCGAAGGTGCTCACGAAATACGAAGAAGTGAAAAAACACAACACGCTGTTGAGTGTGGAATTTCAGACCCTAGGAGAATACTTGCAGTTACTTCATATATGTTGTGAGGAGTTAAAAACAATCAAACAGCAGGCCTTACTATACTTAGCAGCTGCTGTATCAGACTTCTACATTCCAAAAGAGGAAATGGTAAGTCGGGTCACCTGACAGATAAGAGACCGCTTGCGGTGGTCTAGAGGTAGAGAGGAAGCAAAAGGTCCCTGGTTCGATTACTGTTAGTGACTGTTCCATGGCCAAGGGCTCTGCATACAAATGGGAAGTTGAAGATCTTTTGCTTGAGACTTAAAACCACGGTCACGGCAGATATGGTACATTTAAGATCCCATCTCCAAACAAGTGAAAAATTTTTGACAGGATGTTAAAACAAAGAAAAAAAATTAAAAAAAACAAAGACTGATTAGTGTAAATAGAGTTCATGGATTGAAGCACTATTGCTACTAGGAGAAGTCACATTTGTCTGTTTTGGGATGATTTTGGTGTTGAGACACATTTCTAATAATGTTTATGCCACATTCAACATTTATATGGTGGTGTCCGGTTTTTTAATGGTGGAGGAAAGAACCAGTTACTTGGGAAGAGACCCCCGGCCTTTCGTAAGTAAACTGACAAACTTTCTCGCAAAAATCAGCATTATCCGCTTAGGCTGCAGCTGGACTCAAACCTACAAAGACAGGAAATGAAAGACTTCATGGTTTAAAGCACGATGCTCTTACCACTCGGCTACAGAGCACACACCCACACCTCACCGTGTCATATTGTCATATTTCACAAGTGACAGTGATACATGGACAAATATGTCCCACTGAACAAATTTGTG
>BROG01001694.1:7500-32866 GCA_030159075.1 Atrina japonica | reverse complement strand
TACATGTGGAGTGTACTTTTATTGATTTTTCCCAAAGTTTAACTATGTTTCGTCTTATTACATTGCACTATTTATTGCGTTACTATTGAAACTGTTCGTTTCCACATTTTGCCATAATTATTGACAATGTACTTGACCTGCGATTCATTTCATGATTGTTTTGTATTTAGCATTCTGTTGAACATCTTTCTTATCACCATTTTACATTTACAGGCGCAGTTCACTATTAATAAATAGAGACTTATCCTAATGGTGATTGATTATCAACTGTTTCTAGATATCCAAAACTTCGATCGAGTGTTATATCTGGACTAGCTTTAAGACGGCTTAAGTCTTCTTTGGTACAGTAACATCTAGATTATTCGTTATTCCAATATATGTTTAGTTCATAAGCATTTTTGAAAGCGAGGTTTTCTATAGTTTAATTCTCGTGAGATTGATATTTATTAATTGACAACCAACGACCGTAAACGTTGATCTTTTATCGGGTACATTTTGACCCGGTCATCTCCTCGGCCAATAAACTTGACCACCACTGTATAAGTAAAATACCGGGAACAACAGTACATATACGATAAAATATCTTCCTCAGCATTATAAAGTTAATACATGAGGTATGTATACATTGAGCTTACAATTCAATTTAATAATTTATTCAAAAGTATACATGATTTAATATACAAATTATCATTATATTCAAATATTGCAATTTGATATTAATTTCGATCGTTCGAAGCAGACGAAATTGCAATTGAGATTTTTTTTTCATATTGTTACTTGGGACCATTTCGAAGGTACACGGAAAACATATTTCCTTAGTAAATAGGTCTTTTCCTAGATGCCGCATTCCGTTTAGTTTTGTCGAAATACTTTGAACTCAGATCATGTGAGGTCAACAGAAATGTACCCATTATAACTTTAGGTTTCGTATTGTTTACATTTTTGACATTCAATATCTTGGTTCGAAACTTGAGAAACTTGACATAGAAAAAAAGTTAATCTAAATATTCTTTCTTGTAGAAATGATAAATGTCATGACTGTCCTAAAGACGACTATTCAAATCTGACTCCTTCTATCGCATGTAGTCCATGTTTCTTGTCGGCTATACAAATACTGCTTTAATTGGATGTGATGCAAGTCACATATTCTTTGTGAGACTGCATACTCATATGACAAGCCGTGAAGTAATGGAAATCTCGAAAAAGGGCCTATAAGATGACACGGACGTAAAGAGTGCAACTTAAACACTTTAATACATACGCTTAACAACACAGGTAATACAATACATATTACAATCATAAGTGTGAATTTGGATATATTCCCGATGTCAGTATTACAGGCAGCGGATATATTACCCTCTATAATCTGAATATGTGAAAGTGATTTCTAACTGTCATGGTTTTTATTATTTTTTTTCTTTATTTTTGTTTTGTTTTGTTTTTTTTTTGGTTTTTTTTTTTTTTTTTTGTTTATTTTTTTTTAATGAATTCTAAAATTGAACAACCCTTAACAGTCAATTACTATTGTATATCCTACATCTAATACATGTGTCATGTGTTTAGAGCATTGCAATTTGAACCATTAAGTTTCTCATTTCTGGTCAGCGCCAGTTCGTACCCCCCTGGAACCTAAGATGATTGTTGTGAGAATGTTGTCCAGTTCACTTGCGGAAGGTTAGTGGGGTCACTTCCAAGGTAAATAGGTACACCATTAAAAACTATAGCCACCAAAAGCAGCCACCATATAAATTTACAAAAATGTTGAAAGTGACGTAAGACACTTTTCAGAGTTCAAAATCAAATATCTTTATTTGGCCATTGATAATATAGGACCAAACATAATCCTATATGTTTGACCTATATGTCTGTAATTAAACTTCTGATTTGAACTGCACCATGGTTACAGTGTAACTCCCGAGTTGCTGATTCTACCATTATTTGGATGGCATTGAGTATTCCATAATACTGAAAAAGTTCGACGTTCTGTCCTAGACCATGTTTCGACGAAAATCGTTATAAAACTAAAATTTATTCCAATTATTTCCTATGAAAAATCCCTTTGAATACGGCAAATACGTTTGTACGACAAAAACGCCAAGGAACGCACGAGTCTCGAACGGCCTTCTTGTGGAATTTCGAGCATGCAGACTGCCCGTAGGCAAGTATGATGGATGTCCGACAAACTCTGCAACTTCCCAATAACACACGTCGTTCTTTCTCGCAACTCACGAATTGACTGCTACTTTTTTCTGCCCCACGACCTCTACGACTCTCATCTACAGCTAAAACCGCAGAAGATTTAAAACCCCGTGCGTCCGGTTCAAAATGTTCAAAATATTATAGATGAATAGGATCTATCAATAGTTTCCATTTGTATCATATTTATGATTTATCATAAATGAGAATGAATGGAAACAGGAGACAGATTCTATTCATCATATGATCTAACAAAGACAATTTAAACGGTATTTTTATGCTTGGGGATGTTATTCTATATACTCCCTATTGTCGAATTGTCCAAATAGCTCTAGCTAGGTCAAGTACTTGCACAGAAACAAGTGCATAAAACATATTGTAAACATAGCCTACATTTTGAAATATTATTAACATCTAAGCATATTTAACATATGTTGAATTTAGCAAATTTGCTAACTTGAACACAACAGAATTTTAAATTAATATATACACATGTTTTATACGATTGTCCGCATTCAAGCTCAAGTGAGGTTGCAAACACAAAGTGACGTCATCGCCCACCTTCATACAGTCTGCATAAGTAGTGAATAAAAGAGATTCAGTTTGCTTCATATTAGCCAATCAAATCGCCGCAAGGCTTTGTTATATGTGTTACATGTGTTAATATTTATGTAATTTGTTATGAATCTGCATAACACACAGAACATATGAGAAAAAAAATGTCTTGGTTTTGAGAAGAAGTGTATTTATAATATAATCTTCGAATGATTATATCTACAACTAAAATAGACGTCTTTTTTTTAGAAAATGGTACATCGAATATACTTTTTTGTAATTCATTCTGTTTTGTGTGCAGTTTTACAATCACTTTGCATTGATCGGTTATATCTTCCAACAATCCCGTATCATATTCGCTGGACAGAAGTTCTGCAAATTTCCAAAACTCATAGACATCAAAATGCCAATAACAATATTTAAAATGTTTGGTAAACGTCTCAAAATATAAAAATCTCATATACCAAAATATAAATCTTCAAAATGTGTAGGATATATATACAAATCTGGTTAATAAAACACAGAATCAGGTATCATGGAGGAGTACTATAGATCCGGAAATTTCTGCGGGACTTTATTTTCGCAATACACAAGTTTTACGTTTATTGGGAGATGATATTTTCACGATTTGGAATGTCTATTTCATAATACTATTATCATACTTCATTACGCGATAATTTTATATGCACGATCGAGAGCTCTCGCGAAATTACACGCAAATAAAAACTCTCGCGAATAAAACACGATTTACATTGCGTATCCTCTGTTGACCAATCACACCACAGTTTTACTTTACTCAAATTCTGTAAAACATAATCATCCTTAAATTATTTCATACATCAACATTGTCATTCTCAGACGAGTATTTGCTCCCTCAACAGTGTGACGCTGTATTGTAACTCCGTTAACTGATCTAACCTGAAAATAATGACTCTACTGAAAATTAATAACACAGACCAGTCCAAATGTGTCATTAGGTTTGCATTAGTTAAATCGCTGCCATAAACAATATAAACCCGTAGATATTTGGCACATCTCTGTAGTTGTTTAATTTCTTTTTTTTAATTTGTCATGGTTCATTAAAAAATCATTATATAAAGTACGATGAAATCTGTATATAGGAGCTACCTTAGGCGGCAGAAAATATTGACGTTTATGTACAGGTGACCCTTATACACAGGTTCAATTTAGTTGAGGTATGCCGTCAAGGGACTTGAAAAAAACTGGCCTCCATAAACAGGTAATCCTTATATAGAGGCGGCCGCTATTGTAGGTTGTAATGTATTAGTTTTGCAGTATGTTGAAGCTTTAAGAGTTACCGTTCTTGTTCCAATCTAACTGCAACATTGACGTGACTAAAGCTCTTACACATTTTGAATACGGCGTCTCACAATTTATACGGGAGGTGAATCCCCACCATTACAATTTGCCGATTTTTGGCATTTATTTTGACATGAGTTCCACAATTATTTGATATGATTTTCGTATCTGTAAGCAAAACCGATAAAAATTATTAATATTAAGTCATAGAAAAAAATCAGACTTAGATTTATTGCTAGCACAGCTCCACAGAAATTGGAAAATCCAGGTTCGTATAGCATATGCTGAACTAATGGGATTTCCGACTTGACAGTTCCGAGTTGTTAAAAACCACATCCTTACATGGTAATTCATCATCATGATTGGTCAAATCAGTTTATCGATCATAATCAGCAGTATCAAATTCAATAAAACATATTATTGAAGTATCATTTAAAGTTGCGTGAAAAATGCATTAAGATAACGTTATTGATTTCGATGTTTGTTGGAATTCTAAGAGTTATTATTCATACTATAATCTATGCAAAATGTGATATTGAAAAAAGATATGACTTTGTTTCTTTGAACACTCGAAATTATAGAATGTATTTAGTATTAATAACGATTGTATCAAGATTTACCATAGCTTGCTGAGTTACCTGTTGAGTAGAGGTTGTTGAGTCGTCTGTACCGACTGTGAGGAGGATTCGTTCCTCACGTATTTCATCTGTATTTGACTTTGGACTCATGGCGAGTTTGACCAGTCAAAATGATGTTTATTCCTCCATGGCATCTGATCCCACCTATTGAATTAAAAAAGGTCCATGTTTGCCCCGTGTTCACCAGATGTATCCTGGGCTTCCTGAAGATATATCATTATATAATTTTTATGAGATTGGATGAAATTAGTGCAGTTAAGGGATATGTGTGTTTATTTACAAATATTGTCTCGTGATGACGTCACTGGTATAATTTCGCTGGTGCACTTCTTGCTAGACAAACTCACCCGGAAGAAAAATAAACCGTGAACAAATAAACCACACAAATCAAAGTTCTGTCGTAGACGATATTTGCCTAGGCCCTCATAAAAGATAGTAATCGTAAAGATCCACTTTCTTGATTTTGAGTTACTCACAAAATCCTATCTACGTAAGAAATATAAACCGTGAACAAATAAACCACACAAATCAAAGTTCTGTCGCAGACGATATTTGCGGTGTGAGTGGTGATATCAAAAGGGGCACGTGGAACTTTGGTCGAGGATCGAACGAAAGTTTCATTTTTTACCGTGACGCATTCTGTTTTATTTCAAAATATTTCCAGTGGAGTTCATTACCTTTATTATGCTTCTCCAGAGTTTTGGGGTTTTGTGTGTGTGTGTGTGTGTGTAACTTTAATAAGTGTGCATTGTTAGGCGACAATTTTGATAATTGGAAAACAAAGGGTGACCTAGTTGAAAGTGGGGCAGATTCATTTTCCCTATATATTCTGGAATTTAAACGTAAGAGCATGGAAATTACAAGCCGATGTTTTTCTCCTATTAAAATGTAGTATATTGATTAGAATGTGATCACATTGATAGAGTATCGATAACCACTGGAACGATGCTACAGTTACGTTGCTCATTAGTGCTTTACTGAGGACCGTGGTTTTCTCTAATATTTACTCTTACAGGCGCACGTTTACTTTTTCTCTATTTCTATATTATTTTACATTAAGTATGGTTTAAATTTTTTGCTTTACAATCGACTAATAAATGGTGTAGACTGTTTACATCTGTTACATCTGTTTTACATTTAAGAGCAAATAGACAAAAACAGAACGTCATATCCTATCATATGTTTGTTCCAAGTTAGGCAACACTTAACATCTACTGATAAGTGGTTTTTGTTTATTCATTATTGAAGGGTAATGTTTTGTGATGAATGAATCTTTTTTCAAAGAGAGACTCTTAAGCGTCATTTTGTGTTTTACTATTTTTACCAATTCAATTTGTTTGTATTGACAACATTTCATAATGGAAATCGTTCACAATTTTTTTGTTTCCTGGTCATGTAAGCATTTACCCTTGTTTATGTAATTGGCATCTTCCTTTCTGATATTTAAGACCTGTATATTATTGTATTATTGTATGTAGGTTTGACAGGATTAAAATGTTATATGCCACAACTCGTCATGAAGTACATTAATTACGTTATGGAATGAACGTAATTTATTTGGGTTCTGCTGAACTATAATACCTATTCGGAATTGATTTTACATCTGTAATTTTGTAACAGATCTATATAAATAGACGTACATATATACATAATGCTATATCATATATACATATTACCCTGCATAAGTTGTTGATCCATGTGTGTGTGTATGTGTGTGTGTGTGTGTGTATGTGTGTGTATTTTATAAATCCGATACATCGTACCAACACGAACCACTTATACACAGATGTCAACAGGGGTAAATGAAGTGTCACAATGTTTGACCTGTGCTTTGGACTAACACGCCCATAATGTTCTTTTACGGCAGTCAAGCCACGTGATCTCGAAATTTAATTCTCATCCGAAAGACCCGTGACTTTCACCCGGTATGCCTAAATCGAAGGAGGAACAGTTACTATCATAGTATTTGGTAAAACCAGTACCATGAATCGAATTAAGAACCCTTCGCTTGCTAGCCGAACGCTCTAACATTTGTACACCGTATGTGATCTATAATATATACTTAATCTTTTGGTTGGACTGTATGTAAATATCAAATTAATTTCAAATTTGAATTTTCTGAATATCCGTGTTTATTCGCTACTTGATAAGTTTGGCAAGTGTTTGCCAACTTCCAATATATTGAAAATTAAATATCTATAATTGTTATCAATATGTATCTCGGTGTGTTTTCACCTAATGTATTACTAAAAGTAATTTGATATTCATTTCGTTCTGTTAAACAATACCTGTAATTTATAGTCATTTAAATATTGCATAACAATCCTCAGTTGTCAGTTTCAGAATATTTAATTCGATATTAGCTGGTTTATCTTTTTTTTTTTTTTTTTTTTGAATTGCAATAAAAAGAAAATAAAGATATATATATATACAGGTATGAATATTTTAAATTCCTATATATTTTGTGAGAATTGATTGAAAAACCTGGTATGGCGATTTTTGACATGCAATTGATTAATTCAATCTTACAATTTACATATACATACCACACTGAACCTAGCCTTATTTTCACAGAATATAAAGAAAATAACTGAAATAATATTTCGCGTAGGCACAGCTAACGAAAGGTCAAAAGTAGATCACGTCAAAAGAAGACTTCGATTCACCTCCCATGTGTGCATGTGTATAATTTACTTATATACAAATTTAAAACGATTTTTAATACATTTTCACAGTCAGTTTCCAGTGTGGTACGAATTGGATTAAACGAATATCGTACAAGATAAATTTTAGTGAGCATTAAATTTTTGCATTATTACCGAGGCTTTTGAAATCGCAAATGTAAATATCGCTAATAATTCATTCCTCATCGAAGGTAAGAATTTTTTTTTTAAATCGCTAAAATTATCGATTAAATGTATAACCATACATATCAGATCAAAACTCTTTGAATTTGCGTCCTCCTAAAATTCCAATCATAAGATATTAGTTTTGTTTGATTTTACTTTTGTTTCCAATTGAACTTAACAAGTGCGTTTTACATTATTTAAGGAAAATAAGCCTTTTAAAAAAAATAAGAACAGATATATTTTCTATGTGTTACTTCAATTAATTCATTAATTCCAACTTACTATTTTTTATGCAAACCACACTGGGCACGCCCCTTTTCACAATATATATATATATATATATATAATATATATATATATATATATATATATATATATATATATATAAAGATATACAAATTTTTATGCCTGTGAATAGCTCTTACTTGTTATTTCACATACATCACAAGTAGTAAAAGTAGGAAAAAAATGAAAATATAAAACAGCTAGTGTCCATGTATCAACAGAGTCCACTCAGTCATTTTATCTGTATTGCAATGTAAGCTGGTAATCTGATTATCTTATAACATATTTTCTAACAGATTATTATTCGTCAAATAAATATTCTTGATAGATGTATATCAACTTTTATTACATTTTTGGTACTAAAGAATAAGGATTTATCAGATAAATGAATTTGTTATTTTTAATTGGATTTTTTTCACGGTTTAAAAAGTAATACACCATGCAAACTAAAAGTAAACAGTCAATCAAATTTTAGAACAATTTTTTCTTCTACGATGGAAATTGCTTTTATAAAAAATTATTGTAATTAATACAATATTTGTCAATTTTGTATGAATATAGTGAGACAGAATAATACGTATTCAGCGCTCGTGCTACGCAGTTGTATCCGGACTATAAACCATTATTTATATACAAGTATGTGTATATTTGTTTTACTGTATTTCGAAAAAGTTTGTTTTTAAAATGACATTATTGGATCAATACCAACCATTTACTTATATAGATCAAATAATAAAATATTTTCAAAATACAGCTTTTCCACATCAAAACATAATTTGTGTTAAGTAAACATCAATCGAACTAACTATAAAATATAAGTTTAAATTAACTGTACTATGAATATTTGATTATATTTTTGTATCTGTAATAGTAATCAATATCATGATAATGGTTTATTTTTCAAATAACCAATATCATGATTCTTATTCAAAACCTCGAATTTTATGATGCAGCTAGGAATACTGTGCAATATAGAGAATGGACATTAAAAATGTCTGTACATTTTCAAAGGTATGTAAAATATATATATTGTTATAATCACTTAGCTTAGATGTAGTTCAAGTCGCATTTTGTTGGTAGTTTGAGTTTTTTAGTTATCCTTTTGTTTGATTACAATTTTTCTTTATGTATTGCATTATCACACTGGTCACCCCCCCCCACCGTCTTGCAAAATTTAGCATTTTCTTTCACTGTCCCGTTGTGTGTGTGTGTGTGTGTGTGTGTGTGTGTGTGTGTGTGTGGTGTGTGTGTGTTGTGTGGTGTGTGTGTGTTTGTGTGTGTGTGTGTGTATGTGTGTGTTTGTGTATGTGTGTGTGTATGTGTGTGTGTGCGTGTGTGTGTTTGTGTGTGTGTTTGCGCGCGAGATTGTGTATGTGTACGTTTTATCATTTTAATTAATCGTTTTGTCCTTCATCAGGGGCGTCCCAAAAATTGGACATTCATTTTGTCCGTGTCCTTAGTCATTTTAGTGCTTTAGTACATGTATATATCTTTTGTTTAATTATAAAAAAATCTGTATAACACTTCATAGGAAATATTTCGGCCGTACTACCGGCCTTCATCAGTCGTGTTTAATTGTGATAGCAACCAAGCAAAACCAACATACAATGACGTCCCGACTAAAAACAGCAGAACATTTACGTCATAATAAGAAGAATTATCGCCGAAAAATAAATTAGATGAAGGAAGTTTTTATACCAGTCATACAAATTATATTGGCGTTTTACATCCTGCTAAGAATGTTTCAAAAACTTTTGGTAGGGGTTTAATCAGCTGTCGGTGAAGTGCCCAACATTTTAACCTGATTTAATGGAAAAATTTTATGCTGTACCGATTCTTGATCGCACCATGTCTGTCGTCACACGAGACCTTCGTTTTTCAGTTTCATTCATTAGATCCATGATATTCACTCCCTACGTCATTTAAGCGAGTTAGTGTCATGTACTTCAAATTCCGGGAATAGAAACCATGACTCTCTGCTTGCATGCGAGGTCAACGATCTTCCCAACAGTTAAAAAACCTATCTTAATTTTGTACATTAATAGAATCTTACATTTGTGCGGTAAGTAAGAACCCGTAGGTTGATAAGTGAGCCTAGGTTTTATATTCGATATTATATGAACTTTTTTTATGTACTCAGGATATTAAATACAAAAAAAGTTTTTATTCTTATATTCCAACATTTTAATGGAGCGGTTAACCATTTTCCAAACAACCGTATTGTCGAGTGTGTGTGTAGTGTTTTGGGGATTCTGATGCACTTTGCACTCGATGACCCCAAACCCGACTAAAAATAGCAAAAACCGGGGAATTCCCCCCGCCGGATCGATAATAGTCGCGAGTCCGATCGGACTCGCGGACGTCCATGTCATTTCGGGTAATTTTGTACAAAATCGACATCATATCGTCTTCTAATAAATAAAAAAGTTTTTATTAGAAAATCATGTCTCTGGAAAAGATGTTCAAGAGCGTGGGAATTCACCGAGTCGAAGACGTGACGGTGTGTATGATCCTCGTTCGAGTCGACGTTCCGGCAGGTTGTCCTCATCCGTCCTCATCCCCGAGTCCATTTTCTGTTGGCGACATCACAGAAAGATGGAGATTCGCGAGTTCGAGCCGTGAAAATTGGTGGCGAGTCGTCGCAGAGTCCTGGATGTCCCGACGCGTGTCTCCCACACGATGTGTCCGACCTGCGACGGCCGCAGGCGGCAGCGCGGGTTCGTTACTTTTATCTGAAATATAAGAAGAAAAAGTAATTTATATGAATTTCCGTTAAGAAAACTCTGAAAGTCATAAAAAAGATGATGAGTTTACAGAGACTATGCGTTCGTGCCATAGACGAGAATAATCTGGTGCCGGACGATGCGCCGAAAAATCTCAAGATTATATTACGGGGAACTCGTCGAGGATCATCAATGGAAAATGCATTTCCTATCCGACGACGACGAAGAAAGTAGATTGCCTATACGTCTTACGTATTGGAGGTTATTTCCGCGTTCTCGGAGGAGAAGACGACTGGGACGACGAATCTCGATTGGCGAAACAAATTGTATTGGTTCTGCTATTATCGAGATAGAGAGGTCTGGGATGCCGATCGGGATTGGTTCACCGATTACCACCGCAAATGTTATTTTTGGGAGACGAATTTCGTCGAGGACGTCGATGACGACCTATCATAACGAAAATGTTGAGGATTGGAATCGTTATAACGAATCTAACCGTCCCGAGTCTTGGGATCCTACGGTGAATTGGTTTAATAAAGATTACTGGTTTCGATGTAACTACGAGTACCCCGGGGGTGGGGAGGCAGGAGAAGAATGGGATCCTTTCGTGGAATGGACGATTAAATATACTGGGTATGAATGTGTGCAGAAGTTGGCAAGATATACTCGAGGAAGTAAACGAACCGTGGGATCCCCTACGTTGAATTGGGATAAAGAAAAAGTTGGTGGGCTTGAATATCGACGGTTTGGTTGGTAATCGATCCCTGGGATCCCGACGTGGATTGGGGTGAGGTAGTGCATGAGGCTATATATATGTAGATTAAATTTTTTTTTTTTGCTGCTACTAGAACCGCCTGAATAATTTATATGACAACATATAAATTAAGTACTTGTTCATTCGACGAACGCGTAGTCGGTCGGTTGCTCGGTCCGCAAGATGAGTTTGGATGTTTGCGTTGCGACAGGTCGTGTTTGAGTCGTTTCCGTTCCTCTTCTCCTCTTCGGGCACGACGCGCTCGTTTTCGGTCCAGGCATTCGTTGAAACTGAATTTGTCTTTGGTGAAGAAGACGCTACCCACTTGATCTGGATCTAAAGTCTTTGTACGCGCTGTTGTATCTCTGCGACAGGATCCAGACGGATTGATTGGCGTGTCGGCCCGAAAACGCCAGCATGGACAGGGCGTCCGCCTTCTTCTCTTCTACATGATCTTGCTTGGTGGCCGAGCAGTGATCGTCGATGACGTAGAGCGTGGCGGTGCCCTTGTTACAGGTCCTAAAAGTGTCTCAACGTGTCCTGCAGCAATTCTTCGCCGGTCTTGGAGACGGGGTTGACGATGACTGACGCGTTTGTTCTTTGGTTTTGTTTGACGTCTTCTCCTATCCATTTCCTCGATTTGTACGCTCGGTTGAAGTCGATCGAGGGGTCACAGGATGACGATGTGATCGAAGACGTCTCTGTATTCGTTTTCCCAGCAGATCGAGGAACGAATTCCCGTCTTCCCGCATCCCGTGGCGCTCACAATCATGGCGCGTGTGGGTCTCTCGCAATGAACATTTTTTCTTATGGGATTTTAATTTTTCTTAAGAGACGACTCCCGTGAAACGCCCCGTCCTTCATGTTGATCTGTCCGTCCTTGACGACAAAGAATGTAAAACGTCCACGGGATCGGTGTCGGTTTTCGGCGTTTTCTCGATGCGCACGAAATACGCCTTCGCTGAATGTTATTGTAACTTGCGCCCCGTAGCCGTGGAGGTGGTTTTCGGGCGTCGTTCCTCAAGGTCCAACCAGAGCGCGTAATGTCTTTGGAGATAGTTTTCCCAGAGTCACGTTGGTCAGTTTTCCAGTTCCTTGACGACCGTTTCGGTGACTTTTCGCGATTCAGGGAGAAAAACTTTTTAATCTCGTCGAACTGGTGATGCGGTCTCATGCCGGCCGAGAACAGTTGGTTCGGCTGTCCCTCGACAGTCATTTCCACTTTGGTGATTCTCGGATTATAGAAGGTCTCGGGATCCTTGACGGAAATGTCTTTGAAGAGGAACAGGACGCCCGCGAGTGACTTGGCTGGAGTGTTGATCTGATAGTTGAGGACGCTATCCGATTTACTCATCGTCGTCTTGCGATAGCGCAAGATCTGGTTGAAGAAATAGGTGTGTAGACCCGCGTACGTCTGTCTGATGCTGCGAGCGAGATTATCGTCGGTGATTTTCTCGAACTCCAACGCGATGTTAGTGGCCTTGTAACTTACCGCTTTATTGGCGTCGTCGTTGTCTAGAGAGACGACGTGTTTGGCGTCGTTAAACGTCAGCATGTATTCCAAACGATCTTGTAACCCCGCTTGGTAGAAGGGTTCGCTCGTCTCCAAGATTTCGAAGTCCAAGGGAATGCAAAAGCGATTCCCGAACACCGCGGCGATTTCGTACTCTTCGCTGTTGTCTCGGGGTATGGCGTAACCGATGGGTTTGGCCCTTATTTGGTTGAGATCTTGAGTCTGTATCCCCGCCTGATAGGCCATGTTACGTCGTTCCAATCTTCCAGAGATCGTTGTAGACGAAGAATTTATATCGGCGTCGTCGATGCTCTGAACGGTGTTCCCCGAGCATCTTCACCCTCGATCTTCTTGACGATGTTTACGAGCGTCCCCAGATTATTATAAACGCCCCGTTTTGTTGGAATCGCCGCCTTCCACGGCGACTTCCATGTCGAAGCACAGTTTTCGCGGTGCAGGAGACGATGACGTCGTCGTCCGCTCAGATTGGGAAAGCGAACCGTCAACGTTTGGTTTTTCTTCGACGGATTGTGAGACAAAACGGAACACGGTACCGTTTAGGCGTTTTGCCCTTCACGCCGAAGGGCGTGCGCAATTTCCTATTGGGATCGAGAAGATGTCCGTAATTCATCATCTTTTTTTCTATTACGTAATAAAAAAATTTAAAGCGTTTTATAAAAAAATGGCCAAACCGACTACATTAGATAATCCTGCGTACAACGACGACTGGTACGACGATTACGATAACGTCGAACTGCAAGATAATACCTCGAAACCCAACGACGACGACGAAGAAGAAACATTCTACAGTCCCGACCCGTATAAGGATGATAACGCCGATGAAAATACGGATGTTAATAATTTGCCAGACGCGCCCGTCACACCTCAAGGAGATCAACGAGGGCGATTAGAAACGGGTAAAACAGTCGATAGATGGAAAAAAGAATTCGGTGTGCCCGATAATGACTTAGAAATTTAAACAAGATGATAAGGGTTTTTATGCAAAGTGGCGCGGTGAGTGGATTAGATTAACATACGAAAAGAAAAAATCCCAAGAAATTCCTGGCTGCGGGAACGTTGAAAAAACACGGTCTCGCATTTCCTCGAAGCTCTGGGTAAAAAAGATATCAAGACCGAATGTAACGAAGGTCAAACGCAACCTCGAGAGTAACTTCGAAGCCATCGAGATGAAAGAAAAAACCAGCGTGAAGCAATTGGAGGTCGACGGAGAGAGATTGTCTAACAGTATAGAGGATTTAAACCGCGTACTACCCATGAGGGAACTGTTGGTTTTAGACAAGAGTCTGCGAACCATTCGCGGGACTCTGCGCGTCCAAGAAGCCAAGAGAGTGGAGTTGGAACGCACGCTGTCGCAGTGGCGGGAAGATCTGGCTTCATGAATCCCGACGACCCGGGGGAACGCATCGAGAGGAAGATCGCCAAAGACGCGAGGCGTAGAATTGGTACGTGACGCCCGCGAACGAGAGCTAGAAGACGTGAGCGAGTCAAGGGAAGGCTAAAGTCGCAACTGACCGCCATCAAAGAATCGATCAAGGGACTACTCGACAGCGATCTTTCGTTGAGAGAGAGGATCGCCAATCTGTTCAGGGAACAGGGCATCACCATCTTCAGCATCCTGACGGCGATCGGCATGACGATAGGATTCCTGGTCGAAATGCTCCTTCCGGGAACGAGTCCCTCCACTCCCCCTCCCAAACCTCCTCCTTCGGGGGATGGAGGAGGAGGAGCGAAGGAATGGATCAAGAAACAGCTGGACGCGATCGGTAAATTGCTGGCGAGACTGGCCGGTAAATTGGGCGAAGCGTTGCCGGCATCTTGGGACGCCGTCGTGTCCTGGATCCTGTCGACGCTCCGGGCAAGACGGCGATGTGGTTGGGCGAGCATGTGTGGGTCTTGGGCATGATCGTCGTCGGCTGGTTGTTAACCAAACTCGACGAAGACCAGAAAAGAAAGTAACAATAGGACCAAGACGGCCGTCTTCTGATCCTCGTGCGGGCGGAGGAGGAGGAGGTGGTGGCGACGATTTGACGGGCGCCGGTGTCTCGATCTGCGGAATCTTCGCCGTCAGCGTCTTGGCGTTCAGATTTATATTCGTTCCCGTCGTCGCGGTGTCGGGAGCGACCACGATCTCGTTGTTGTAGCCCGCGACGTTCCGGCCGATCTTCAGTTCCATGTCGCTGGGCATCATGTACAGCCCGGGATGGACGAAGTAATCCAGTTTGGAATTGGCCTCGTACCTGGCGATGTCGGCGGGTAAGTCGACGGGACGATCGATGGCGTCCTCGACGTTGGCCAGGAACTGTTTCTGCGCGTCTAGCGAGACGACGGAAGACCTCGTCTCTCCCTGCGCGCCCAGGATCGCCCAGACGAAGACGCGAATGGACGCGTCCAGGCGCGCCAGTCCCGGACGCGTGAACCTCTTCGATTTATCGAGGATGAACGTGGACCACTTCTCGTCGTATTTCCCGAAGAAGGTGCCCTCGATCTTCCAGTCCGTCGTGACGGGGACGTCGAATTCCCGACAGAGTCTCCGATACGCTCCCTTGTCTATATTGTTCGCGAAGTGGTCGAAGGACGGATCGAGAGGGAGGGGGACCGCCATCTCTTGCAGCACTCATCGGATCTGTAGTAGACTGGAACCGGAAAACGACTCGAACAGCGCGTCGTCGTTCCCCGCGTCCCAACGTCACGCCGCACCCCGGTCGTGGCGCACCAGACTGGCGAAAATTCAACTGGTTCTGCCAGAATCCCTCGACGGGATCCGGCGCCAAGCGTCCAGCGTGGTCTTGTAGTCCGCCGAGAGACCCGCCAGGACGTCGGGCTTTCCCCCGTATCGTATTTTGAACAGGGTCGAGCAGGGCCTTCTCGTCCGACGCCACACGTCCGCCATGGGATGGGATTCGCGTGAGGCCGTGACGTCGAAGACGTCCTCGAACGACGCTCGAAACTTCGTCTCTTCGTTGACGTAGACGTCGAACGAATGGAGATCGAGATTCTTCTTGTACTCGTAGACGTTTATTTTATATAAACGTTAAAACCGTTTTTATATAAAAACAACAATGTATTATCTAGTGACGGACGTCGGAAACCCCGTCAGACTGTCGCGGTACATCGATAACGCCAACGCGGGTGTGCGTGGCGTCAAAATCCGTTCGCCTTTACAACGGGTTGTACAACGTCAAGAAAGACGTGGAGATACGTTACGCCAAGGGGAGAGACAGACCCAAAGTCCAGAGCGTGCACGCCGGATCGTACACCTACACCGACCTACGACGACACCTCGCCAAATACTTCGACAAGGTGTTCCCTGACAAGACACCATGAGATTGAGATCGACGGGTCGGGCAGCACGGCGGTGATGCTTCCGGTCCGCCGAAATCGGCAAGAATTCTCAGGCATTTGCGCGAACACGCCTCTCGGCGGTGACCATATTGGCGAGCCCGGAGCATCGACAATGCAGCCGGTGGAACTCCTCAACGGTCCATCTCGACGAGTTGGAGTGGAGGGGATGAGAGACGGCGAGCGAAGGACATCCTCGCGTGCCCCCTGCCCTGCCCCGACGTGAAATTTTCCGAGTTAGTACGAAAAAGATTTCGAACGTCCCGCGTTCCTGCCGCTGAGACGCGATCGCATCTCGGAAGTGACGATCCGTCTCAAGGACGAGGACGGCGAGCCCGTCGACAATCACGGTCATTCCGTTCACGTTCTATTAGAATTTAAAAAAGATTTTCTAAGTTAAGAAAAAAAATCGTATAAAAAAAAATGTCTTGCCGGATTACTGTGGGGAATGTCTTAGAAAAGATAAAGGTCCCCCCCGCATTGGAAAGGAAAGAGCTCCTCAAGAATATCTTAGAAGAGCTAAAATATCCGACCGAACTTGAAATGAATTTAATCAAGATCATGAATTGCGTCTTAGAACTGGTAGTAGAACTTTTAGGATTATCCGACGATTATGACCCCGGCGTGTTTCTCGAGCTCATCATAGAAAAGATAAAAGACGACACGACGTCCTGGGATCCCACCCGCTGTTTAAATAAATATTATTGGTACGTAGGAGCAGATGGCAAACCGTGGGATCCCAACGTGGACTGGAAAAACAGAAACGCTTGGAGGAACAATGACTGCCTAATAGATAATCCACCGTGGGATCCCGACGTGGACTGGATAAACAAATACGTTTGGATTGATTTTAATGCCTACGACGCCGACGAGCAAGAACCGTGGGATCCCGACGTGAATTGGACCGATAAATACTCGTGGTTGCTTTATAAGTCGAGAGTGAGGAAAGACGAACCGTGGGAACCTACGATGGAAAACAAAAAAAAATGGCGGTACCATAACATGCGCGTACAAATCCCCACATTGGAAGAACAAAACGACATTTACCATACGTTCTTTATGCGGGGGATAGAATGATAGAGAAGGCAAAGGATGTCCTAGAAAAGTTAAAACCGGATATAGATACATTTAAGTTGAGGGAAGTGGATTTCTTCCAAATGGCATTAGAATCAGAATTAGTTCCGTTAGATATAAGCGAGGAAAGTGACATCGATGCCATGAAAGGGAAGTTATACAATCATGTCAGTTTCTTAAATAAAATAATACACTATACGAACCTTATCTTAATGGATATAGTGAAGGATATTATATCCTTCCGTTAATGTAAGGATTCTGTTGGAATTTATTTTTTTTAGAAAGAGTTCTTTCTAAAAAATATAAAGAAAAGATCTTTAAAAATAAAAAGAGATGTCTAGATCGGGATTCTATTGGGAAGACGTGGAAAGGGAAGAACTGGTCGAGGACCTGAACGAGAGACTTCTCAAAGACCTCGACGACGCCAAAGAGGAGATCACCGCGTTGGCCAAAAGCCGTCGCATCATGAACACCTTCCAATTCGAAGTGAATAAAAACGGCAGACTCCGTCCCATACTGGGCATCCGGATGTTGTTCGACGGTCACGTCATCCGCCTGGGTCTCTTGGGCGAACTGGACGTGACGCTGGTGCTGAACGACGTGGAATACAGGACCTTCCGGACTAAGGCCGGCGAGATCGTCCCGCTGAATCCGCCGTTGCGAGTGACGTCGGGCCGACGTCCCTCAACTTCGCCGTGAACAAAGGCTCGAAAATCGGCTCCGTCAACGCCGTCGTCGTTCTCCTCCTCACGTATAAAAAAAAATTTTAAAAAACAAAAAGATGAGTAACAACAACAAAGTGTATCCGAACGTTGGAAAGCCGATCCCGCAAGAGTATCGTCCTGCGACGGATCGGCGAGATCGAGCAGACGTTCAGCACGAGAGATCGAGAGCCTGAAGAGCGTGCACAAGAAGTACAAGCGTCTCATCAACACCGCGGACGGGGTGGATCGGCAACGCTGATCGCGGGAAGTTTAGTTTGCGGAGGACTGGGATTCGCCGTGCCCATCGCGGGCTTACCCCTGCAGATCGTGGCCGTCACCGTGGGGTCCGTGGGACTGGCCTTGAAGGGCATCCGACGCCTGCTGCTGAAGAAATCGGAGAAGCATCTGAAGATCGTCAAACTGGCGGAGAGCAAACTGAATTCCGTCGCGGATCTGGTGAGTCGCGCGCTGGAGGACGAGAAGATACACGGAACGAAGAATCCGCCACCGTGACTCCGCAACGAACTGACCAAGTATCGCGAGATGAAGGACCAAGCTGTACCCAAATACAAAACCGACGACGGGTAAAAAAAAGTATCGGCTCGAAAGACCGGACGATCCTGCGCGAGCAATTGCGCACCCTTCTTGGCTACAAATCGTCTTCTCGTTAATCCCTGAGCATTACAAAACGATGAAACAACAAAAAAACAAAAACGTTTGCCGAACTGCTCGTCTTGGCACTGCTCGCATTCATGGACAGTGGATTCCCTATTCGTCCTCTTCTTAATTTTACACGTCTTGCGTTTGGAACGACATCGTCCCACGGAACGCGCCTTGAGAAGACTGTTGCACGCTTTATAAAAAACATTTTTTTATAAAAAGAAATCATGAACGTGGACGAGATACTAACGACGAACGTCGCTACAGCCGAGACGACGACAGTCGACGAGTCGATCAAGGACAGGTTATCGACCATCGTAGGATCGGGACGATCTCCGTCACTTCCTGGGAAAGACGTTGACGTCCGACGAACTGAAACAAGATTGAACGACAAGGAACTGGTAATTTCTAAATCGTCTGCTCAACGCCGCGACTCGGCATGCGCATGAGTAACACGATCGCCAATTCCATCATCACGCTGTACGCCAGATCTAAAATATTCTTCGACGTGAAGAACGAGCCGAAACTGATGCGAAGAACTGAGGCGAAGATCCCATCCTGGACGCGGCCATCGGCGAAGCGTGCCTGCAGCCTGTTCTAACTAGCCATTTCGGGTTCGTCTTACCTGGCGCCCCCATCAGTCTCGCCGCCACGTCCAGCCGCTATATATCGGATTTAAAAAAAAATCGGAGGGAATAGAAAAAGACGATGAATATGGAAGAATATATGGAGTAACAAAAGAATCCGAAACGTCAAGAAGCGGGAAAGAAGGGAGCGCAAAAGAGGTGGAGTCGTCAGAATAGCCATGCTAATAATATTCGGGATAGCAATGCTAATGGCAATGCTAATGGCCAGGATGGCAATGCTAATGGCCAGGATAGCAATGCTAATGGCCAGACCAATGGCCAGGATAGCTGGAAATGGCTAGCGATCGTCGGAGGACTCGCGGCAGTCGGAGTGGTGGTGTTGTACGGGAAAACCCAGCCGTCGTCTACACCGTCGTCGCCGCCACCACCACCAGAACCTAAAAAAAAGAAGGACCCAATCCCCACGAAATGTATTAAATAAAAATCTTTTTCACTATAAAAATGTGTAACGAGACAGTGAGAACGATCGTGAACACGGCGGTGTTGATGGCGTCGGGAATCATCACCACGCGATCCTATTCGTTGTCATGATCGCACAAGTATGGAAGCTAACGTCCACCACCATCACCACCACCACCCCGTCAGTACCGAAGAAGACGAAGCTCCAGAACCTGAAGAAGAATAAGACTCCAATCCCCCCAATGAAATGTATTAAATAAAAATCTTTTTCATTATAAAATGAGTGAAAAAGATTTGGTCAACACCGCGTATCACGCGGCCGTCGTGACGGGAATCGCCACGTTGTATGCGCAACTTTCCCAAGAAGTTCCTCAAGAAACGGGGCCGCCCCCAAGCTGGATTTAGATCCGAAGGATCTCGATGGTCTTCGTCCGACTACGTCATGCCGAGTACACCAAAGACATGCTGGTCAAGAGGGGCGTCATTCCCGCCGATATCATGAAATAAACTTTAAATTCTTCTATTAAAATGGCATCGATCGGAATGATGTTAGGCGGCGCGTTAGTCAACGCCTTCGCCTTCTCGGGATTCAACTTCTTATTCTCGAATCACGCCGAGCAAAAGAGGCACGACGTGGCGATGAACGACCTGACCGAGGCTCGAGATCGGTGAATCCGCGAATCGCACGAAACGATTGGATTTCGTCAACGAGAGGCGGCAGAAGGAAGGACACGCCCTCTACACTTACAAGGAAGTGGACGCCGCCATGTCGCTCTACTCGCAGATGACGGAAGACGCGGCGTTACCGCCCGAACCGAAGTTGAGCGATTTCTATCGACCCTCGGAAGAACAGAAAGACAGGGAACTCCTCTTCGTTGATCGCGGGACGGGACTCGTGTTCTAAACGGTGTTAAAAAATTCATGACTTAAAAACAAAACGATGGAAGAGATCTATTACAGTCCCCCCGAGGTACACTGGAAGGATGGACCGCCGTCAAGAAATATGGCCAAGAGGCGCTAAAGTCACCGAGAAGGAAGCCTTCGACTTCTGCGAAAAAACAAGACTTCTGGGCAGAAGATCTACTTACCCGCTTCCCCCCCAATAGAAAACGTCCGTCCCCCGATTCGAAATTGTAAAAGAAAAACGACATCCACCAAGCCGATCTCCTGTACCTGCCGCACGATAGGGTGGACGGAAAGACGTACAAATACGCGTTGACGGTAGTCGACGTGGGCACGCGGTACAAGGAGGCCGAAGCGTTGACCCAGAGAAACGCCCAGGCCGTGGCGGAAGCCTTCGAACGCATCTACGGACGAGGACGACTGACGTATCCCAAGTTGCTGCAGGTCGATCCCGGGAAAGAATTCATGGGAAAGGTCCGACGCGCCTCATGACGAAACACGACGCGAAGATCAGGACGGGGCGGAGTGGACGTCCATCGCGACCAGGCCAATCGTCGAACGATTCAACAAGACGTTGGGAGAACGGACTCTTCGCCCATCAGTACGCCTGAAGAGATGAAGGCGAACAAGATGGGGAAGGGCAAGACCGCCAAGAAGGGTGGTGACGGAATGGTGAAGCGACTGGAAGACGTCGTGAAACGCTCAACGACGAACGCACTTCTCCCACCTCCCACCGAACCCTGCGAAGAACGACACGCTCCCCCACCCGATCGCCGATAGACCGTTCACAACCGAGTCCGGTTCCTCTACCACTGCCCGCCGAGGCGAACAAGGACGACACCGTGAGAAATGTACCTCCCGCAGAAGCGCAGGGCGAGAACGATCCCATCTGGTCGGTGGACAAACACGAGATCGAACGGCAGTTCAACATGCAGGGCATCGACGTCTATTACCTGAAGGACACTCCCGGCAGAAATCCCAAGACGCCCACGAGAGGCTTCGTGCGCGAAGAGTTGCTGATCGTGGAATGAACGTAAAAAGTTTATTATCGGAAAGATAATAAACTTATTATTTTTTGGAGTTTACCTGAAAGCGCGAGTGTGGACGCGGTCCTCTAGAATGCTAAGTTTGGTGTCTAGGGGATCCAACGTCGTCTTTTCCTGTCGGATCCCGTAGATGATCTGATTGAAGGATCGCAGACTGTGCATCGGATGCGACGTCCTGACGTCGTGAAAGAGAGCCTCCCTGTAATCGTGGAAGTCGATCTTATTTTTCAAGACGCATCATCTCACGCCTTTCGCGCGCTTGGAAACGCTATCGTCGTCCATCAACGTGGCATACATCTTGGGTCTCAGGCCCACGAACTCTCTGACGGGGTTTCCCTCCGCATTCGTCTTTGAACTTGCCGATCACCTTCTTGTTCTTGTTTCTTGTTCGCGGAACGAGGATGAAACGTCTTGGAAATTGGGAAAAGTCGTACTCGTCCTCGTCTTCCAGCATGTCTCTGTACACGTCACCGTCGTCCGTCCGTATCTCCGCGATCAACGGTCCGTGTCCGTGTAACAGGCAGATTGCAACTCGGCGCCGTACCTAGCCTTCAGGTGCTTGTAGTACCAGCCGTACACAGAAAACGTTTGGACAAGTCCAAGATCGCCAGGCCGCAGTAGATGGGTTTTGTCTAACTGACGGTGGTCGGTTTGAAGTGAAGAAAGGCCGTGTCGTCGTTGATCTTGGTCAACCCGTCGTAGGCGGGCGAGGCGATCAACTTTTCGATCTTTTTATCTTTATCGACGGCGGCGGAGACGATCTTCAACTCCGTTCTGTTCCGTTTGTTTTCCATGGTCTTGCCGAAGACGGCGTTGTTCATGAGTTGAAGAAGTCCTTCTCGAAATCGTTCTTGGCGCATTGACGGAGACGAGTGTTCTTCTCGATGTAGCTCGCGAGCCACGGCTTCTCGTCGAACCGCAGGACGCGGTGCACTCGCGTCAACTTCAGTCCCAGCTCTAGGTAGAGTTTCAACGTCTCGTAGTGCACGACGTATTCCTTCTTGTCGCGGAGATTGGGGACGAGCTTCCGGGGACCCGCGTCGCGCATCTCGTACATACCTCCCTCAATCAGTCCCTTCTGATAGTCGTGACAGATCGTCGGGATCGACCTTCATCGACTCCGCGGAGCCAGCGATAGTTGTTGTGCGCGGTCGTGCAATGCTTTCGGATACTCCAGATCGACTTCCAGGATGTAACCCTTTCCTTCCGGCGGACAGCACGGATCGGGCACGTCCTCGACCCATTCGAAGTTGCGGTAGGGTAGGGGATGAGACATGGCTTCGCTGTAGAGCGCGTTGGCGTCCAGATACATGATGTACTGAGACGGTAGCGAGGGATCGTAGTCTTTCAAGTACTTGTTGTTCGCCTTGGAATGGCGTTGTGGGACGTAGGTGATCCCACCTCGGATCCCCTTTTCCGCGAACAGATGCATGTCGTAGTCGGTCAACTGCTCCAACTCGATCTCGTCGCGTCCCACGCTAGACCCGGAGCCGTGTAGTAGTGAGCGGGATCCAACGCGTAGTGCTCCAGGGAGATGTTGCGGAACTCTTCGAACACGTCGGCCAATAACACCGCGTCCGTCTTCAGGTACAGATCGTGGTAATCGCCCATGATCTCGCATCCGCGTTTGTTCCAGACGGTCCGAGCGTGCTCGTATTCCGCCGGAGAGATGTCGGCGTCCGACAGCGTGCTGTGGAAAGCTTCCCTGGGCGGTAGGGACGTTCTCCTCGAACCTGGCGAAAGAGTCCATGTACCCGTAGGGATAGACTCCTTTTCTCGTCAGAGTCGAGACGTCCTCCTCGCCGAACACGGATTTCGTGATGGAATAAGTCCTTTAGATTTTTAACCAGCGTCTCCAGACCGCACGACAAAAACTGGAAACTGTCGATGAATCGCAAGGAACCGACGGAGAAGCTGATGAACTTCTCCTGATTCATCGGACTGCAGTTTGATGGGCTTGTCTCCCTTCATCTCGGCTATATCAATGAAATCGTATCCTCGCAGGTTGTGAAAGACGACCGGGATGTGATTTTTGCCCCTTCTCAATAACCTGGTTGCACTTGTTGTATGCGCGGCGCCCCGAAACTCGCCGGAGACGTGGCAGTGATCTCTGACCTTGACGAGATCGTATTCCCCGGGAGCCGATCTCTTTCATGATGTCGCTCGATCTCGGTCTTTATGACGCCGCGACGTTCCCGACAGGCGAGTCCGTTCAGTTTCCCGAAGAAGTTTCTTTCTCCGAGTCCACAGAGATATAAACGCGCTTAAATTCCTCGAGAATTCTGCTCCGCAAACGTGACATAACTTAGCCTGTCTAAATCGTTTTTCATCCTCGTCTGTCATGCGAAGATTCTTTTTCTCGACGCCTTTAATCTTCTCTTCTTCTCGTCTCAGATTAGCCATGAAATGTTTCACGACGCTGTCGCCGCGATAGAGGACGGGCTCTTCGATCTTCTCGACGCCATTCTTCGATCTCCAGACTACGACGTAACAATAGCCCCACGGAATATGCTTCGACGTCTTCGTCGTCTTATCCCCAGCCTCTTCGTCGAGGGGTGAAACGATGCACTCGAAATCGGCATAGATCGTGGCGTGGACGGGCTGTTTGTGAGCCTCGTTCTTGAAACTTATAATGTTCTTCCCCTCCTCGGGCATGATGGGTTTCATGACCGGATTGTTGATGCCGCGACAATCGGCTCGGTGCTTTTCGTAAGTCTCCTCGCTGGATAGGACTTGGAGACAACGAAGACACGGATAGGATTTGTTTTTATGTTTTGAGTGAGAGGAAATCAATCTGGACGTGTTCTTGATCCAAGAATAATGCCAGTTACCCTCTTCCTCTAGCAACAACAGATTGACTTCGCGATCGTGAAATCTTTCCGATATGTAATAAGGAAAGAACCCGTTCTTCCTCCGTTCCACCGAGAACGTTGACGGCGAGTTCGTTGCGACGTTCGAATGTGGGGAATTTTCTGCTTCAACGGCGTCGGATAATACGATGCATCGGAAGTCCGTAACAACTCGGTGAACGGTAAATAGTTTTGAGGTCTATGATGGCTATGTTTAACATTGGCGTGAAATAGACACGCCAATACGCTATACATGAAACACCTCTGATCCTCGTTTCGAACGTTGATGACGGCCTTCTTATCCGCGATCTGCTTGGATAGCGGAAAAAAGGAGGAACCCAGGGGCGGTTGGTATTCGGCAATATTCAAATATATCATTTGGGCGTCGTCGATGACCCACCCGGACCCCGCCCTGAACGGTTTTATTCGAGGAAATCCATCAACCTTCGATCATGCATCTTAAACACGTCTTCGATCTCGTCTTCTCTCATCATCGCGTGTTGACGAGTTTTGTGGAGTTGCGTGATGACTAGCGAGACCTCCTGTAATATGTCTCGCTTGAATCGCTGTTCCAGTTGAATTTGGATCTTGATGGGACCCTTTCTCTCATGTTCGTCGTCATCTTAGAGATGAAGTCGTCTTTAAAATACTCCAACAACGCTCGGAGATTGGCTCGATGGATATGTTGACGAACGTCTTTTTTATAGCTGGTGTAGAAGTGTTGGAAACTGTCGCCAAAATCGAGCTCGCGACGTTGCCTTCGTTTTCGGTCGATTTGGGCGACACCTTCCCCGAGTTCATCGTTCAACGTCCGTCGTAACTTACGTCTGACGTTTCGTTTTTCTTCAACCCGGGTAACGCCTTGGGGAAGATCCTCCTGTAGAATTTTTT
>BROG01001694.1:0-2500 GCA_030159075.1 Atrina japonica | reverse complement strand
GATTGGCGGAAATGAACGCAGAAATGGACTTGAACATTTCTTTTTTGACCGTCGTAGAAGCTGCAAACTATAGTCAATGGAGTAATGCAATGTTTGAAAATCAATTTAATCTGCTCTTTACAGGCATAGCAGATTCAGTGGTAATGAAAAAATAACTAATTATGACCACTACTTCTACTGCTACTACTGCTACTACTACTATTAATACTACTACTACTATACTACTACAACTACTACTACTACTACTACTACTACTACTATTACTACTACTACTACTACCACTACTACTACTACTGTTACAATTAATATTACATCTACTACTACTACTACTACTACTACTACTACTACTACTACTACTACTACTACTACTACTACTACTATTCTTACTACTACTACTCCTACTACTACTACTACTACTACTACTACTACTACTACTACTACTACTACTACTACTACTACTCTTACTACTACTACTCCTACTACTACTACTACTACTACTCCTCCTACTACTACTACTACTACTACTACTACTACTACTACTACTACTACTACTACTACTACTACTACTCCTACTACTCCTACTACTCCTACTACTACTACACTACTACTACTACTACTAGTACTACCACTACTACTATTTACTACAATTATAATCGCTATAGGTATGGGAAAATATGAATTCATAATCAAATATATTTGTATCAATATACGGTATCGTTATAAACATCGGGATAAATATCTATATCGGTACCAATATCAACATCAACAATGTATCAACATCGTTATCAACATGGTCATCAAAAATGGTATCATTGTCGCTATCAACAAGAGCATCGAGATCAGTATCATTATCGGTATCAACATGGGCATTACGATCGATATTGTTATGTGTATCAACACGAGAATTGAGATGGGTATCATTATCGGTATCAATAAGAACATCAAGATCGGTATCGTTCTCGGTATGAACATGAGCATTGAGATCGGTGTCGTTTTCGGTATCAACATGAGCATTGAGATCGGTATCATTATCGGTATCAATAAGAGCATCGAGTTCGGTATCGGTATCAACAAGATCATCCAGATCGGTATCATTGTCACTATTGATAATAGCATCGAAATCGGTATCGTTCTCCGTATATCGGTATCACTTTTGGACCACTTTTTAAACGAATATTTCTATATTACACAAGATTTTCAATAATATATTTTCATCAGGCACTTTTCCCGAATTCTGTTGTTCAGGCATTATTAAACCACTTCATTAAAAAAGAAGTAATACAGATGTAAATAACTACCGTGGTGTAACCCTTATGAGTAATCTTAGTAAAAATTTTAATTCTGTTTTTAACAATAGATTGCACTTCTGGGGTGCACACAGTAGTATTCCCATAAATGCACAGTTTGGTTTTAAGAAAGGCTATGGAACATCGGATGATATATTTGCCTTTGCATGGCTTTGTAAGCGATTTTGTAGGTAGGAAAAAACGTTTATACTGTTGTTGTGTCGATTACGAAAAAGGGTTTGGCAGTATCTGTAGATCCCAATTATTGGATAAACTTATTCATCAAAATATAAAAGGAAAATGTTGCGAATTATTCAAGCGTTTTATTCAAAACTTAAACAATGCATACGTTTTAACGACTGTTTCTCCGATTACTTCGATAGCAACGTGGGATTGTTTTGTATTTAAATGACATGGAAATGGAGTTACATAAACATAGTGATTATGTTGTATTTAGGGATCTATTGCTCTCGCTCATGACGTACGCGGACGATACTGTTTTGTTTGCAGATTCAGCAAAAGATTTACAAAATATGTTGAATGCTCTTGAAAAATATTGGGATGATTGGAAACTGAAGGTTGATATGAATAAAAAAATGTTGTATCAGAAACGGTGGAAATATAAAATGAGAATTGGTCATATAAAAATAAGGCAATAGAAATAGTAAATTCGTTGTTATTTTGGTATTACGCTCTTTCAAAATGTTAAATTCAATATGAAGTAGCTTGCAATATAAGCCAAAAAAGCATTGTTTTCCCTTCAAACTTACTTTACATAATATTAATTTAATGCAGTGTATTCCGAACTGGGCCGTTACATCTAGAAGAGTAAAATGTATAAAATATTGGTCACAATTATCAAAAATGAATAATTGTATTGTGAGAACTATTTACGAATAATAGTTTTATAAATGCATGCTAAATCCAAATAAATATTTAAACTGGGCAAGTTATGTAATGCATGAACTTCAAACAAATGGTTTAGGTGACGTATCGTTATACCAAAATGCTGAAAACGAAAAATCTTTTCTGTATGAATATGACATAAGAATCAGGGATATTTTTACACATGGCAATCAATCCATTTTGAATGAATCGAATAAGTTTTTTTATATAGACATCCAGTAAATACTTTTGTTGTACAAACATATCTTTTGAAATAGTTACTTATACAGCTGCAACGCATACTCACAAAATTAAGACTTTCCTACCAT
>BROG01001693.1:0-32879 GCA_030159075.1 Atrina japonica | reverse complement strand
TGGATCAATGCATATCCCCTACCTTTGAAACCATAATAAACCAGAATTCTTAGAGTACTGATGGATCAATGCATATCCCCTACCTGTGAAACCATAATAAACCAGAATTCTTAGAGTACTGATGAATCAGTACATGTCTCTCTGCCTGTGAAACTGCAATTACAAGTCTGAAACTGCAATTACAAGTCTGAAACTGCAATTACAAGTCTATGATTAAAACATTCACTAGTCAGACTGATGAATGTAGAATAAACATAGAGCACCCCCCATCCCATCTCAATACATTCCAGTACAGTGACAGAAAAATAAATGCAAACAAGTAACTGATGTTGAAGATCAAGATTAGCATTTGTAGATTCAAAAATTCTACACAAATAACACTTACCATATTTCACCCATTAGGTGCCTAGGCAGTCAATCTTTTTATAAGACAAGGGTAAGTTGATTAAGTCATTACCGAGGACACCTATCAACATAATTCTGTTGCTGGGGGCTACCGATAAATTATTACTTACAGTTTTTCATGTCCACATCGCACTGTCAGCCAGCTAGAAAAGATTCTCAATTGTATGTAAAATAAAGAGGGAAGGGGCGCTTAATGGGTCAATTACGGTATATAATAAAGTCCATTATATGGTGGTCACCAACTTTCAATTCTACAGAAATCAAAGGATGTACATGTTGTATGTCAGTATTTATACTTACAAGAGATGTCTAACAATATTCACAAAAATCTTACATTACAACAGACAGTTAACTTTACATAATAAACGTATTTTCAAATACTCTCTGGGAAAAATACCAACCAGAACCATAAAGCGTGAAACATTTTATTTCCTTGAGAGTTTTCCCAAATGTACACAACTTTCGCAATGTAGACAGGGATGGTGGTATCCTCTGGTTTTACGGACACAAAGTCGCCCATCTGAACCTGTGAAAAACAGAGAGAGGAGAATAGAGTAAGGCCATACACTTTAAGCGGATTTCAAAATGACCTCAAAGTTAAGTTTGCTCGTCTAAAAATCATCAAATCATTTGTCAACTTTTGAGGTCAAGGTAATATGACAAAAAAATATAAAAATGTAAAAGTCATTGTCATGACAACAAAGAAGTCTTACCGTTTCACCATTTACATTTACAGCTGAGTAGTACTTGTTCTTTCCGTCTATTTTGACTGGCTCCCCGACCCATTCTAACTTGCTCTAAAAATACAAAGAGAACAGACTAATTGTAATTGTTCAGGTGTAGTCTCATTGTAATTGTTCAGGTGTAGTCTTATTTTAATTGTTCAGGTGGGATCTCATTTTAATTGTTCAGGTGGGATCTCATTGTAATTGTTCAGGTGTAGTCTCATTGTAATTGTTCAGGTGTAGTCTCATTGTAATTGTTCAGGTGGGATCTCATTGTAATTGTTCAGGTGTATTCTCATTGTAATTGTTCAGGTGGGATCTCATTGTAATTGTTCAGGTGTAGTCTCATTGTAATTGTTCAGGTGGGATCTCATTGTAATTGTTCAGGTGGTATCTCATTGTAATTGTACAGGTGTAGTCTCATTGTAATTGTTCAGGTGGGATCTCATTGTAATTGTTCAGGTGGGGTCTCATTGTAATTGTTCAGGTGTAGTCTCATTGTAATTGTTCAGGTGTAGTCTCATTGTAATTGTTCAGGTGTAGTCTCATTGTAATTGTTCAGGTGGGATCTCATTGTAATTTTTCAGGTGGGATCTCATTGTAATTGTTCAGGTGTAGTCTCATTGTAATTGTTCAGGTGTAGTCTCATTGTAATTGTACAGGTGTAGTCTCATTGTAATTGTTCAGGTGTAGTCTAATTGTAATTGTTCAGGTAGGATCTCATTTTAATTGTTCAGGTGTAATCTCATTGTAATTGTTCAGGTGTAGTCTTATTGTAATTGTTCAGGTGGGATCTCATTGTAATTGTACAGGTGTAGTCTCATTGTAATTGTTCAGGTGTAGTCCCATTGTAATTGCTCAGGTGGGATCTCGTTGTAATTGTTCAGGTGGGATCTCATTTTAATTGTTCAGGTGTAGTCTTATTGTAATTGTTCAGGTGGGATCTCATTGTAATTGTTCAGGTGTAGTCTTATTGTAATTGTTCAGGTAGGATCTCATTTTAATTGTTCAGGTGTAGTCTCATTGTAATTGTTCAGGTGTAGTCTCATTGTAATTGTTCAGGTGGGATCTCATTGTAATTGTTCAGGTGGGATCTCATTGTAATTGTTCAGGTGTAGTCTTATTGTAATTGTTCAGGTAGGATCTCATTTTAATTGTTCAGGTGTAATCTCATTGTAATTGTTCAGGTGTAGTCTTATTGTAATTGTTCAGGTGGGATCTCATTGTAATTGTACAGGTGTAGTCTCATTGTAATTGTTCAGGTGTAGTCTCATTGTAATTGCTCAGGTAGGATCTCGTAGTAATGGTTCAGGTGGGATCTCATTTTAATTGTTCAGGTGTAGTCTCATTGTAATTGTACAGGTGGGATCTCGTTGTAATTGTACAGGTGTAGTCTCATTGTAATTGTACAGGTGTAGTCTCATTGTAATTGTTCAGGTGTAGTCTCATTGTAATTGTTCAGGTGGGATCTCGTTGTAATTGTACAGGTGTAGTCTCATTGTAATTGTTCAAGTGTAATCTCAGGTAATTGTTCAGGTGTAAAACTTACTTTTGTGTTAAGAACAGTCTTGTGTCGTTTTATTGTTGCTGAAGTCTCATTCTCTTTCTGCAAACACAACAAAAAATTTGTTAGAGAAAGAAAATCGGAATTTTAATAACACTTAAATTACATACAATAGAATTTTCATACAAGCAAAATATCAACCCAATCTGACCCCAAAAATATACAAGTGTCTACAATGTCAAGCAAATGACTTTGATGGAAATACATTTTAAGTAAAATTTGAATTCAGTTTCTAAAAATTTATGTGAATGGTAGAAATGTCTGGTATGTGTATTACCTTAATTATATTACATTAAATATAAAATTCATCTTAGAATTGTTGGTTGGTTGTATTGTTGTTTAATGTTGCACTCAAGAATCTTTCACTCATATGGAGACATCACCACATGCCGGTGAAGGGCTTCACATTTTGGCATAAGCTCGACACTTACGCAGTGAGGGTTCTGTAATGTGATGACACCTACTGTGACATGTGACCTCTGTTTTCACTATCTCATTCAAAGGACAGTTAAAATTATTCATGGTAAAAAATGTCAATATAACACCAAACCAGTAACACGGGGTTGATCATGTATTCTTTAACTGATGAACAGAATTCCTCACAACTTACAACAGAAACTTTTTCATCGTCTTCATCTAGAATGTCATCATCATCAGCTTCTTTCATTGCCATATTTGAACATCTGTATTGTAAAAAGACAACATTCAATACTTCAATACTTTCCCTATGATTAATACAGAACAATTTTCTAAACATTCCGACCACAAAATAACAGAAATCGTCGTAACCATTTACTGGGATAACCATAATCTGCAGGTTATAATAGCAATAATGAAGATGTAAAAATGAAATTCATCTAGAACGATTTTTGTTTGTTTATTGTTGTGTAATGTTCCACTCAAGAATCTTTCATTCATATGAAGATGACACCAAATGTTGGTAAAGGACTATGGCCTATGCATGGCAATTTGGGCCATTGAGCAGTAAGGGGTCTTTAACCTCGGGCTTTACTGTCTCGGTTCCAAGGACAGGAAACCACCCTGCAGCTGACTGGACTCAACCTCACAACCGAGAGTTGAGTGTGCAACCCAATGAGCCAGGCCAGCTCCAGTTAGAACGAGAAGGAAGTAAGGATTGCTCTTACTATTGCTCCGAGTTAGGTTCCTTCCCATAATTCAACAGTATTGTCATGGCAGACACTACCAAAAAACTGAACTTACGATTGTGATTCTGTGAAAGAAAAAAAAAACCCCAAAACAAAAAAATGTTTCAAAATGATTGCTCGTATAATGAACCAGAACCAAAAAATAAAAATTATTTACTTAAATTGAAAATATTTTTCAACTCGACAGTCACATACATGTTCGACTACTGGTTCACTGAAGCAACATGATGAATGTTGGTTTTTCACTACCAATTTTAAACACACTGGGTAAACTTTTTTTCTTCCTCAAATCCCTGTGTATGCTGAAATATTATGAATTTGTAACAAACCCTACTCATGACCAGATTGGTCACCTATCTGTAGGGATTGAGAAAATAAAAACAAGGTAAAAATGTAATTTACAAAATGTTACAATTCAAAACTTCTAGGTATTGTTTACCTCCTGTTGACACAAGCTTGTTTGGCTTTTCCTGTACCTCCAAATTTCACCATGTCTTTACATCCGGAACATTTCCCACAGTCCGGCTGCTGACACATCTGAAAGTGAAATTGTGATTTATTTATTGTACAGTTATATTCAATACAAACTTCAATCATACAACAGTGAGATGGATAATTTTTTTTCCTTATTTATACCCCAACCCACACATTTTAAATGCAATTTTACCCCCCCCCCCCATCAACACATTTTTTTTTTTATCAATGGCATTCTGTTCCCTGCTGAAAATCTTTTTTCTGGAATAGGTTTAAAATGTTTCTGCAAAAAAATATGTATAAGCTAATCTAACAATAGTGAAAGTCCATAGGGAAAAAAATTGATAATGTTTGTAAATATCTTAAACAATAAAGTAGAAATCTTTACAAACCTCGCAGATTCCACATCTTCTGCGTTTCATCCCTGTAGATTTATCATCAATCTCACCCTGGCGTGGTGGTTGCCATGGTGTGTGTGGGCTTCTTTACTTTGTCCTTTGTCTTTCGGAGCTCTTTACGCAGCTGACGTCTGTTGAAATGTAAATCGTATAATTAGGGTCACCTTCATGATAAACTATTTTGTGTTATAAAACCTTTATAACTTTTATAGTTATTAATTATAGACTGGAATGGCTACAAGGCAGAACTCAACATATTACATTCATGAGAGGTCAATATTGCATATTTTCACCGAGGAAGCATCTATGACGGAGGTTTTCTGACAGACTCTGGTAGGTCTGACCTTGCTTTGAACCAGGTTTATTATTATATGCATTGAGAGTTGAGCCTCGAAAGGTAGTGTGAAAATTTATTGAAGCCCAACAAAGTTGTTACTGCATTTTTGCTGTTTCCTGAAACTACTGTAAATTCAGAAATTTTCGTGGGACTTTATTTCCGAAACAAGTTCAAATGACATTTTCACGATTTCAAATCACCTCTCTTCATACTATAATCCTACTTTATTACATGATCATTTTATTTTTGCTAGGTAGAACTGTCGCGAAATTACACGAAAATAAAATTCTCATGAATAAAACTGGATTTACAGTGTCATAACTGAAGAGGTCTTTATTCAGTTGCTGTATACATTTCATAAATTCCCAGATCATGTCTGTCATGGTCTGAAAATTGTTTGGACTAAATGAAAGTGTACCAAAGATCTGAGGTAGTCAGTCACATTTATGGACTGTGACAACAATCAGGCCATCTTACTGTTGTTACACACATTCAGAACCTAATCTACATACATGTAATTGATTTTTAAAGTTTCCTTTTTCTCAGAGCTGATGAAATAAAAATTCACAAGAAGAATAAACAGGACAATATGATACATGTTCTACCTTTTGCCGAGGGCTACACCGGCAAGTTTTATCAGGGCTCTCATACATGGGGTAGTGATCAGAAGACCTTCATCATCCTCGGCAGCTTCATCGTAACTTTGTACCTGAAATAACAAGAAGATTTTAAGGTCCAAATACTTATTATTTAAAATTTAGTAGCTAGTCAAGTTACTGTGAATTTTTAATTGTAACATAGTTCAAAGTAAGTAGGAAGTTTGACTTAGTATCATTACTTTTCAACCATGTAAATATTATATATATTCTGAAGCCATACAAAGAAAACAATTTTTTGAAGTGATGTAAATTCAGATGAATCTTCTTGTGTGGGTTTCTCTGACCAATAACAATGATTCTTCTCAGTTACTTACGATACCTGAACTGTCAACATTGTGAGACAACCAATGAAAACATTTGTTTCAAAGACGTCAGAGAGGGCTTAAACAGTCATATTAATCGCCACTCTATCTACAAAACATTTGTTGCTGGAAGTCAGGAAATAACCCAAAACACAAATTTTACGATTTTTACTATTTTTTTTTTGTGTGTTTGATTGCTAACATGGCATTTTACACCACACTCAAGTTTTTCAGTTATATGTTTGGTTGTGTACATAATATTACACAAACCTGATCTACAACAAACTGTGCATGTCGCAGTAAGGAATCTTCTGTCAAGCTGGTCAGCCCCGATGGTGGAACTGTCGTCTGAAAGAGAAGAACCCTTTGATTACTGGAGAATTTAACATAATAAACATTGTTTTTAAATACACAAATCCTGTACATTTAAATATGAATTCTACTGGGCAGTTCCAGGTTTTAAGGTTAGATAAAGGATTATATATGATAAGGGTCCAAAATGGCACCCAAATGGTGGATGGTCATATTTTCATAGCAGGTTCTACATATCGTCTTAAGTTGAGAACTAAGCAGTGTTAAGTCTGGTGAAAAACAATTTCGAGAAAACGAAGTTTATCCCACAGATAATTTTTATCTGATGAAAAATATATGTACTGTATATACAAAATGAATTCCTTTAAAATTTAATATAGAAAGAGAAAAAACACTGAGCAGATTCGAACCCCAGACCCTTGAGTTCACAATCTGACTTGCTAACCATTACACCACAATAACTTAGATGCAAGGTTGGTGTAAAATGTTAAACAATCCGATTTAAGACCCAACAAGAGAATGCAGTCGATGTATATCCTTACATTTTGTACTCGTAAGGCTTACTTTGGAAAACTAAAAAATGTACTATAGATTTACCTCATAGATCTATACTCCTATTTTCTAAAAAGTAATAATATTTACTTTAAAAATTCAATGTTTAAACTTGATAAAAGTGACGGTGATGCCAGAGTTCAGAGGTAACATTCTAAAAATAGATTCTGTGCAGTAGGCCTGTATTCGGCGCTCGGGTAAAGAAATGCATAAGGGCCAAGCAACCAGGTCAGGCTAACTGTAAACTGACCTACATGTTTTTTTTTTTTTTTTTTTTTGTTTTTTTTTTCACACATTTTATTATGGCAAATGGCCAGGATTTTTACATATCCCCTCCATCTCCACCTGGCTAGGGAGTATGAGGAATATTATAGGTGGCCAAGTACCATACACACTTAACATACATTACACACAAACAAACTCACACATATTTACATAGACACTTCAAACATACACAATATATAACATACACCGGACAAAAAAAAAACATTCACAAACATGTATACAAAAAAAAAAAAAAAAAAAAAAAAAAAAAAAAAAAAAAAAAAAAAAAAAAAAAAAAAACATACATACAGAAAAATAAATTGTACTATATGATATAGAGCAGTACAAAAAGGAGAAGTTTATAAACTGTTTATATATATGTAAATAATAGTACTCTCTACAGTAGCTTTTTGTTTATAAAAATACTTGTAACTCACTTTTGAAGTCTTAGTACAAAAAAAAAAAAAAATGTATAACTGAGTAAATACAACAGCAGATTCCATCAGTCATATATATGTAAAACATATGCATATTGATACTCTCAATTAAGTGTATAAACTAAATTACAATGACAAAAAATATCACTGTATAAAAATCAGCTAACAGCTAGGTGTTCAGGCCAAAAAACATCAAACCATTACTCTCCAATCATCCTCAATGATAAAATCATTATAAACCTTTGTATGCTTCATTATTTGAAAATGTTGTTTAATTAAATTCATCAAAAGCAATGACAGACAGTGTTCCAATTGTAACATCTAGTTCTATAGATATAATATTTAATTAAAAGAAATATGAAATTTACAGTAACAGTCTTTCCAGATTTTTCATCAATCCCTAAAATGAAATTTTTCTGACTGATCGGTAAGTAAATATTTGACGTCTCAGTAAGATTCTTAAACATTGTAAGTAAACTTTGCACTTCTTCACATTCCCATAGTAAATGTACAATGGTCTCATGTTGTGTTTTGCAAAGGCAACAATTAGGGTCCCGGATTAGACCAATTTTATGCAATAAAGAGTTAGTGACTAATATATAATGATTAATTCTAAATTGTAACCATTGTTAATTTTGTATTTTTTTGTTGTAACAAAGGGATAATTTATATATAGTTTTCCATTTTTCATCACTAATATTAAACATTTCTTTCCATTTTTTCTTTGGTACAGCAATGTTATCATTATTTGAAAGATATTGATATATGTGTTTCACACCTTTTTTGTTATTTATGAATAATTTTAAATTTGATGGAATAGAGGGATGAATTTGATAAACTTGCATATCAGCCTCATGTTGATATTTTGTTTTTAATTTTCTCAATACTGAAATTATCCCATTATATTGGAGAAAATTTGTGTCCACATTGTAAGTGTTTTTAAAATTCTGGAAAGAATACAATTCACACTCAGAAGAAATTAAATCTCTCACAGTTCTTATTCCCTTTTTATACCAATTATTATAAAAATACATTTTTTATCAATTTTAATGTCTCTATTAAACCATAAAGGTTTTTTCTAAGAAAGATTGGGTAGTCTATATTATTATTATATTGTATATTCATAACTTTATACCATCCCTTTCAAAATGTCTCTCCAGAAATTATTCTTTATACTGTTTTCACATTTCCTTATATATTCTGAGCCACAATTTGCTAGAAGGTCAGTATCAATGAAAGATTTTACTATATTTGTCCACTTTTTATCAGTTACAAAAAGTTTTTTAATTCATGATAGTTTTAATGAATCAATAAATAATGTTAAATTAATCATGTTGAGACCACCATTTAAATATTCTTTGACTACATCGCTTCTTTTTATTTTATCAACCTTACTATTCCAAAGAAAATTGAAAAAGTTCAGTATTTAGTTTTTTAATTATGTTCTCCCCCTGGATTAGGTAAAGATATGAAAAGATGGTTTAAACTGTGAAATCAGTAAGAGTTTTTATGATAGTTATTTTACCTAAGGGAGTTAAATTTCTCCTAACCCATATATTTAATAAGCTTTTAAGTTTTACAATTTTCTTGTCAAATTTAATTTTATAATCTTAGACAAATCAACATCAAACTCTATTCCCAGAAGTGAAAATTTTGTGTTATACCCCATTCTATCTTCCATTTCTGGATATGCTTCCTGACTGTATTTTTTACTGCCAATCCATATAACTTTTGTTTTGCTGAGATTTATTTAAGACCAGATATTTTTCATAAAAATTTAGTTCATTCATCTGCCATCCTGTAGTGAACTTTTTGACCCATCTAATATAAGAGATGTATCATCAGCGTACTGTGATAAAAAGTATTGGTTCATTATTAATAGTTATTCCTTTGATGGTTTTGTTATTTCTTATCCTAATGGCCAATATTTCAGAACAGTAGAATGAATATATAAGGTGAAATGGGATCACCTTGACGACAGCCTCTATTTACATGGAAAAAAGTAGATATATTTCCCCCCTGATTTACAGCAGAAGTAATATTTTTGTAAAATGTTTCTATCCACTTTTTAATATTTGGTCCAAAATTTAAAAATTCAAAAACTTCTTGTATAAATTTCCATGAGACTGAGTCAAAGGCTTTTTCGAAATCAATTAATAATATCTGACCAGGATATCATTGTTTTCTGTATATTGCATTAAAATCATAAATTATCCTTGTATTTTCACCAATATATCTACCAGCAATAAAACCTGTCTGATCAGTGTTAATCAATTTGTCCAAAACTGTTTTTATTCTATTTGCAATAGTACCTGATGCTATTTTATAGATAGTGTTGAGTAAAGAAATAGGCCTCCAGTTTTTCATAAAATGTCTTGGTTTGTCACCTTTTGGCAAACAAGTAATAATTCCTTGTTTCTGAGTTACAGAAAGTTCATTTATTTCAAAACCATAATTTAGTGACCTGACAATAAAATTTCCTAAATATTTCCAAAAACATTTGAAAAATTCAGTTGTGAAACCATCAGATCCTGGACTTTTCCCAGTTTTTCATATTTCGTAATGTATTAGCAGCTTCATTTTCAGTAATAAGGCCTTTTCTAATTTTGTTTGATTCTAAGTTACTTAGTTTTGTTATTTCATCATCTTGAAAGAGTTCATCTAAAATTTGCTATTTCAATATTTTTATTTTCCAAATATAATCTTTTAAAATAATCCATTGCTTCGTTTAAAATTTCTTTCTGACTTGTAATAATCTGTCATTTTCTTTTTCTAGTTTTGGTATTATTTTACTAGTAAAATTCCTGTGTTTTCAAGAGTGCAGAAATATTTTGTAGGTTTCTCTCCCTCTTCCACCCATTTTGCTCTAGAACGAAGTATTTTACCTTTTAGCTTGATTTTTCTGATAATTTCTAATTCTATTTTCTTTTCATCTAAAACATCTAATCTTATATTAGTTTCGTTTTCAAGCTGTTCAATTTCTTCTTTCAATTTCTTTTCAGTTACATTTTGTTTTTGTTTTTTAAAAGACGCATACGAAATTGTTTTACCTCTGATTTCCATCAATAAAGTCTCTAGAAATAACTGATCATTTATGATGAATTTTAATTTCATTATCAGCAATATTACTTATGTTATCTATATTATAAATAGGGATTGCATATTGTTTTTTTTATGTCTATAATTAAATGTGTTTGATAATACTTAAATATTCAATATCTTCTAGTAATGAATTATTGAATTTCCAGAGGCCTTTTCCATTGACAAACTCATTAAACTTGAGGGATATTGTAGGCATGGAATGGTCAGATCTATAACTAGGTTCAATATTCGTTTTAATCAGATTAGGTATGAAATTTTCAGACATAAGGAAAAAGTCTAGACGAGCTTGTTTTCGAGGGTTTTTTTTTTCTCCAGGTAAATCTTTTAGCATTTGAATGTTGTTCCCTAAATACATCTACTAAACCCAATTCTTCAATTAAATTACAAACTTTATCTCTAACTTTAGGATTATTTATTTGTTTATAACCTTCACAATCGACATCAGGTCTAATAACTAGATTAAAATCTCCACATATAATGTAATATTCATTATTAAATTCTTCTATAGTCTCAGAAATTTTATCAAAAAATGAAGGTGTATCAGTGTTTGGTCCATAAATGGAAATAAGAGTAATTTTTTTCTCGTCTATCAAAATATCCAAGGCCAAAAAATTTCCTGCTAGGTCTTGTTTTTTCCTGAGGACTTTTGTTCAAAATTATTATTTAACAAGATAGCTACACCCCTTGAATTTGAAGTATAAGAGCTGAAGTAACATTCAAAGCCCCATTCTGCTCTTATCCTTGCCTCTGTATCTTGGCAAAAATGTGTGTCTTGAAGACAATATATATTGAAATTCTTATTTCTTAAAAAGGAAAAAACATCTTTACGTTTATCATAAACTACCTAGTCCCCTGACAGTTAGCTGATAAAATGTTAATGTTATTCATTATCTAAATTGCTATTGATGAAATACCTGCTGCTAAGATGTATATATACATAAAAAGAAATCAGACTTCTGTGAACACCACTTGTGGAAAAAAAAGTTAATACTGTGAAAACTTCACTACATCTTTTTTGAAAATATACTAAATGCTCTATTTCCATGAAATGACTTAAGTACAAAACAAAACAGACAACATTTAAAATACTACCATTCATCAGGAAATGTTCAAAGTACCTGTGTTCTAAATGCCTAATGCATTGATGCCTATTTTTAAATAAATCTTTAGCATACCTAGAATATGGTAAACAGTTTAATACATACACTCCTTATACAATGCAAATCAATGCACATACACGTACATATAAACACAAAAATAAATTACACAAGTGTGAAAACATACTGTACAACTAATAATCAAGGGAGATAACTTTGTGGTCTAATTCGATCACATTATAAATATATAACTACAAAACATCAGTTAAGCATACGGTATATTGTAATACCAATGTATGCACATACTATATCAAGGGAGATCACTTCACAGTCTAAATTAGAAAACATTAAAACAGAAAATTACACCACCTCAGATAATCCTAATGTAGGCTAAATATATAACTGCAAACACCATTTACATGTACATGTATGCATAAACTGTGTTATATACATGTACCATCAAGGGAGATTACTTCATGATCTAATTTAAAACAATTAATAGAAAGAAAAATTCAACCACCACAAAGAGAATAAATATAAACATATAAACAAAAGCTTCAATTATGCTTATACTACAGACAAAATTGAAACCCCATTTCAAGGGTGATGACTTCTTGGTTTACACCAACACATTACAATAGAAAGTATGTTGCCAGTCATCAAAGAGAATCACAATCCAGGTAATGATAATTACACCCCCACAAACACACAAAGAGAATTAAACAAACAGTATTATAATTGAAGGTAAGCAGTATTAGTGGATAGTGATTACCAATAATTACCATATGTGTATATATTACAAGGCTCTATAATAATGTCATTTATTGATATTATATCATTACATGTAATAAATGTAAACACAAAAAGTTCCTTAAAGTTAAAGTTAGGAAAGTTAATAATTCACTTAGATTTTGTTTTTAGCTTTTTCGTCTCCAAAGAATCAAAATATTAAATAGTTTCTTTTCCCCATCCACTGTCTTTGCATATACTCCTGAGTTAAAATACCAGGCTGATTCAACACGTTTGTCAGCATTAAGTTTTTGAATTAGTTCTATATTCCGTCTAGTCACATCCTCTCGTAATACCAAGGGAAAGTTTTTTTGTTTTCTAAATGTCATCACTTTTTGTTTAATGTCATAGCGAGAAAACTTGATTATTACTGGCCGCGGTTTAGATTTGTCCTGTGTCGGCACTCTGTGACAGGCCGTAATGTGCCATGGTTCAATCGAGAGTCCTGTTATCTTGTTTAAGGTTCCACAAAAAGTACGCTCCAGGTCCTCATCTTTAACAGATTCAGCCATATTCAGAACTTTGATGATGGATTTCCTACTGTATTGCTCATTATAGTTTGACAGTGTCATTGCCTCTTTAGCCAGTTTGTTTGCTGCACATGTCTCTTCCTTTATACAATCTATTTCTTTCTTTTGTTCACGTATCACTTCTTTCAATCTATTGTTTTCTATGTTACATACTATCATATTCATCCTTTAGTTTACTTGTTCTATTTCTGATTTTGATTCAATGTCTTCTTGTATTTCTTCCTGTGAAGTCTTGTAATATGCCACAGACTATTTCAGTAACTACTTTTGATAGGTCATCTTTTTTCACCATACTGTTGATAATAGTATCAAGTTGGTCCTTCATTGTTATTAAATTTATAGTAGATTCTTCATCATCTCCAGTAGGGAAAGTAGATTCTCTAGAGCTAGCCCTTGTAGATTTTTTTGTTAGGTTGTGTTTTTTAGTTGTGCGTTTTTCTTCCCTGCACTTAATTTCACAAGAAACACTAGAAACAATACCTGAATGACTTTAAAGTACACAATAGCCAGTTGTTTTCACACAGGTAGACTACAGGTATACAAAATCCAGGTAAGGCACAGGTGAGTACTTTTCACATAAAGTTCTTTGTTCTAGATAAAAATGTTTTTTTTTCTGTAATATTCCCAAAAAACCACTTGTTATTTTCCAAATGATTGTGACCACTGTATGCAGAAAATCTTCCTTGACACACTGATATAAGTTTCAAAACTTAATTCCAGGTATGAAATCACTTTAAGGCATCAAAACAGGCAGAGCACAAATACTACAGACCACTCAGGTGGACAAACATACCTGACCCCTTCTTCTTTGAAAATCTTAATCACAAAATGATTACATACGTCGAAGATAAGAAATTTTATCATATCCCTGGCCAATGACACCTTTGATCCAAACAACACACGTACAAGGAATACGATAAGTCTTGACAAGTCGTTTATTTTAAAACAGTGTTAATTTTAATTATTTTAAATATAAAAATCTCAGGTACCAATGTATAAATCTCTAGGATGTCCAGGATAAAAATTTTAATCTGGTAAAAATGGACACACACGGACCTATGGAAATCAAGAGGTGGGATCAGGTCCATTAGGAGTAAGCATTTCCTGTCGACCGGTGAAAATGAAATGCGTGAGGAACGAATCCTCGTCACAATTGGTACAGAACATAAAATGTTCCTTACCCATCGAACCATCGTTAAAACGGTATAGTTGTTTTGCCGTGATATAAAAACAACTATACAGGAAAACTGATATAGGATAATCATATATATATTCAATTCTGTATCAAAATATTGTTGTTTCCTGTCTTACGCATTTCCGTATGTCGGTCATTTCACAATAACGTTGGACCCTAAATATGGATTCAGTTGTGAAGGAGGATCGAATTCACATCGCATTATCTATTACTTAATAAATAATGGTCCCATCGGATAATGTCAATTGAGAACTATATTTACAGTTTTATGGACTACAGCAGTGGCATATCTTTGTTCGTTTTATATCATATAATAAGTTTTCGTAGTAGTGAAATAAAACAAGGAATTTGAGAGTGCTTAGTATACAAGTCTTTTTGTAAGGAAAATATTTTGATAATATACTCAAAATTTAAGACAGTATTAAATTTAAACATAATTCCAAATTTATAGGATTGCAGACAGAAACACACAAATGCTGAAAACTATCATATTTGAATATATGACTTTACAGTTGAGCTAACTAGTAGTCCTGATACTGATTCTATGTAGCACTGTAGTCCTGATACTGATTCTATGTATTACTGTAGTCCTGATACTGATTCTATGTATTACTGTAGTTCTGATACTGATTCTATGTATTACTGTAGTTCTGATACTGATTCTATGTATTACTGTAGTCCTGATACTGATTCTATGTATTACTGTAGTCCTGATACTGATTCTATGTATTACTGTAGTCCTGATACTGATTCTATGTATTACTGTAGTTCTGATACTGATTCTATGTATTACTGTAGTCCTGATACTGATTCTATGTATTACTGTAGTCCTGATACTGATTTTATGTATTACTGTAGTTCTGATACTGATTCTATGTATTGCTGTAGTCCTGATACTGATTTTATGAATTACTGTAGTTCTGATACTGATTCTATGTATTACTGTAGTCCTGATACTGATTTTATGTATTACTGTAGTCCTGATACCGATTCTATGTATTACTGTAGTCCTGATACTGATTTTATGAATTACTGTAGTTCTGATACTGATTCTATGTATTGCTGTAGTCCTGATACTGATTTTATGTATTACTGTAGTCCTGATACTGATTCTATGTATTACTGTAGTCCAGATACTGATTTTATGTATATCGCTAGTTCTGATACTGATTCTATGTATTACTGTAGTCCTGATACTGATTTTATGTATTACTGTAGTTCTGATACTGATTCTATGTATTACTGTAGTCCTGATACTGATTCTATGTATTACTGTAGTCCTGATACTGATTTTATGTATTACTGTAGTCCTGATACTGATTCTATGTATTACTGTAGTCCTGATACTGATTTTATGTATTACTGTAGTCCTGATACTGATTCTATGTATTACTGTAGTCCTGATACTGATTCTATGTATTACTGTAGTCCTGATACTGATTTTATGTATTACTGTAGTTCTGATACTGATTCTATGTATTACTGTAGTTCCTGATACTGATTTTATGTATTACTGTAGTCCTGATACTGATTCTATGTATTACTGTAGTCCTGATACTGATTCTATGTATTGCTGTAGTTCTGATACTGATTCTATGTATTACTGTAGTCCTGATACTGATTCTATGTTTTACTGTAGTCCTGATACTGATTCTATGAAGTATTGTAGTCCTGATTCTGATTTTATGTATTACTGTAGTTCTGATACTGATTCTATGAATTACTGAAGTTCTGATAATGATTTTATGTATTACTATATCTATATCTGAGTGGTATGACCTCTTTAAGATCCAATTAGTTATGCAATGAATGCTATTTCTAGAATGTACAGAATATTTTAATGTGGAGAATTATATAAATAAACATGATTTCAAGACAATCAATGAACAGCAAACTTTTACATGTCAGATTAGATCCAGTTTAGAGATTAAAATGTGATTTTTGTTTTTTTCAGTGAAGTAGTTTTCATTAAAAATCAAAATACAAATGCGAAACCTGAAATAATGTCTTTAATATTTTTATTGTTTTACTTGAGGTGTAAATATGTCTTTATTGTTTAATGTGCGGTGTAGAGGGCATACAACAGACTTGACAAAAGTCAACACAATACATATAAACTATGCCCATATCATAATATTAGATCAAAGTCCAAGATATTAATGAATGTGTTCAACATTTTAAGTCGATTAAGACAACGTAGCACATCCGGGTTCTGTCTGAAACAAAAATAGGAGTTTACAGAGTAAACATTTTGTTCTAATTCTATGAATTTCTGTAGTTCTAGTATTGGTCAACCTGTCAATGTATAAAGATTTGTAAACATGTGACCATTTATCTTGGTAAAAACTATACAGAAACTTCACTGATTGATTGTGTAATATTTAGACCATTCAATTCTTATCAACAATCATCAGATTCACTTTTCAGAGTTGTCTCCCTTCATACGTACAATGACATGATTAACGATTGCTGTGTTATAAACATCGGGACTTTCTGTTTAATGATTCAAACCATGATATATTCTTAAACACGCATTTATGAATATATACCAACAGATACAACGTATTTCGAATAAATTATGATCAATAATTGATCTTGAGTCGTTGACTGACTAAAAACAGCCAAATAAACACTGCATGTAAAGCAGAGTGTCTCTCTATAACTACAGATCTACTGAAAAAATGATGCATCCGGGTTCCGTTAGGAACCAAACAATATTGTCTATTTTCCGAAAAAATGATTGTACAGGTAAAACATTTCCCTCGCTCTCTTTTCTTTCATTCCTCGTAGCTCAAATATTTTGCATTGACAAGCTTAAATCTATCTAGTTAAAGTGCCACATGTTTAAAATCACAGCGACTGAGTAGGCTAAAAGTCAAATCATACCAGGAGTGTTCTCGACAACAAAAATATCAGAGCTACAAGAAAATGTGGAGTCACGTTTTACCTGTGCATTCTTTGGAAAATAGACCGTACGGTTTTAGTTTTTGACAGAAAGTGGATGTGCTTCTTTACCCTGGGTGACCTTTAACCTGTCATCCCTGTTTTGATCTAATTATGACTCGTTGTGTTTGTAAACATGTGCCAATTTATTGCGGTAGACTCTATATCTTTACTTCATGTAAACGTAATTATGTTGTGGAGGACGCCAGTTGCAGTAATTATCATACCTGGCACCTACAGGCTTCAATACGTACTAGTGTAGAAAACAGAATATTACATCTTAGGGCAAAGAATTCTGTTGCTGTATCATTTTTCTTTTAGTGTTAAAATTTTCGGATATGTTTTTTAATGAAAAAAAAATTAAAGTGTTCATTTATGCAGGGATATTTCTTTAAGATAGTGTATAAGTGTAAACTACTACCACATTCTACTGCCACAGTCAAATAATGTTTGTATAAAACTGTTAGGAGTTTGAAAAGGAACGGGATATTATAAATATATGATTTAAGAAAATCAAGAATATCACAATACTGGTGACACTGTCAAAATTGAATATTTTGCTAGTATTAAAAGTTTTAAATATTTGATGCTTTACACAAATAATACAAAAATCTCAGATACCAAAGTACAAATCATTAGCATATTCAGGATATAGGTACAAATCTGTTAAAAAAGGACAAACACGGAAATCTTGAAATCAAGAGGTGGGGTCAGGTGCCATGGAAGAGTAAACATCCTCTGTCGACCGGTCACACCCGTCGTGAGTGCAAAGTCATTTTAAAATGAAATACGTGAGAAACGAAACCTCGTCATGATTGGTACAGACGTCTCAACATCCACCATAGAATAGGCAACTCAACATTTTCCTTAGTGAAACAGAGTAATCGTAAACAAGACAATTATACCGTCCGTAAAATTGACATCAACCGATATCCCTGTGTCATTAATTTGTCAGTGAGTAGTTTACTTCTGTATATATAATGTTCATATGTTGAACACGCCCTGGCATATCGGATCATTTTTTAATTCATATGCCGGTGACTGGGATATTACTACTTAAATGTGGAAAATTTACGATGGGAAAGATGCAATCGTCGCGTTTATCGAACAGCTTAATCGCCAATTTCGCGTCTGTGTGTATAGTAAGTAAAATGTCTAAGTATGCAATGTGAATGCTTGATTCTGTTGTTGCTTTAAATTTCTAGTTCGCTGGGATATATCGCATTGACATATGTATAAAAAGTGTCATTTTTAATTGACAAAACATCATATCAAAATTGTCATTATTAATCGACAAAACGTCGTCGATATATCTAAATTTCAAATCAAAGAACACCGCTCACTTTTTCTTCTTTTGATTCCGCAGTTTCTGAATGAAGTCTATTCGTATAAATAAAGAAACAGGTCGGTCAAAAAAAGGGCACAATTAGTTCCCATAGGAATGTTTACAGTTTGTTGAAGGTCACGTCTCTGAACATTACAATTATATTGTCTATTAGAATTCCAGCACCGTTTTTATACCAACTGTCAGTATATTTATGTGTGGAATCACAGTGGTGTTTGACAAAATAAGTATCATGATAACCACTTGCTAGGTATTTTAATTTCCGTGTAACTGTTTTAGTGAAAAAAACAGTAGTCTGTGATGTTAAAAAGTCTCTCCTTTAATTTTGTATCTGGAATCTTTGTTTTACTATACTTTGAGATATATTATTTGGCCCTGTATGACACCACTTTATCTTTAGAAAAACACAAACTTTTTAAATTGGAGCTCAACTGATGACGTCTAATTGACAGAAACGGTATCGTCTTGAGCACTATAATTTTGGTATAAAAGTATATAATATTTATAACCACTAGGTCGTTGCCACTGCCTGGTGGACCGTTTGAGTCCCGAGGGTATACATAAACCTAGTACCTGGTATTTCGGTACCAGTTGTCCATCTTATACGGAAGGAATATTTGGCACTGCTGACACCATTTAAATTCGAAAATTTTCTAAAGCTAAGATAGTCATTTTTTTTAAAGTGGTTACTCTTAGACGGATTTAGGCTATACTTTGAGATATATTATTTGGCCCTGTATGACACCACTTTATCTTTAGAAAAACACAAACTTTTTAAATTGGAGCTCAACTGATGACGTCTAAATTGACAGAAACGGTATCGTCTTGAGCACTATAATTTTGGTATAAAAGTATATAATATTTATATAACCACTAGGTCGTTGCCACTGCTGGTGGACCGTTTGAGTCCCCGAGGGTATACATAAAAACCTAGTACCTGGTATTTCGGTACCAGTTGTCCATCTTATACGAAGGAATATTTGGCACTGCTGACACCATTTAAATTCGAAAATTTTCTAAAGCTAAGATAGTCATTTTTTTTAAAGTGGTTACTCTTAGACGGATTTAGGCTATACTTTGAGATATATTATTTGGCCCTGTATGACACCACTTTATCTTTAGAAAAACACAAACTTTTTAAATTGGAGCTCAACTGATGACGTCTAATTGACAGAAACGGTATCGTCTTTGAGCACTATAAATTTTGGTATAAAGTATATAATATTTTATAACCACTAGTCCGTTGCCACTGCTGGTGGACCGTTTGAGTCCCCGAGGGTAATACATAAACCTAGTACCTGGTTATTTCGGTACCAGTTGTCCATCTTATACTGAAGGAATATTTGGCACTGCTGACACCATTTAAATTCGAAAAATTTTCTAAAGCTAAGATAGTCATTTTTTTTTAAAGTGGTTACTCTTAGACGGATTTAGGCTTTACTTTGATGATATATTATTTGGCCCTGTATGACACCACTTTATCTTTAGAAAAACACAAACTTTTTAAATTGGAGCTCAACTGATGACGTCTAATTGACAGAAACGGTATCGTCTTGAGCACTATAATTTTGGTATAAAGTATATAATATTTTTAATAGTTTAGAAGTTGTATGTTTTGATACTGTTAATATAAAAACTTCAGATACCAAAGTGTAAATCAATAGAATGTCCAGGACACAGAGACAAATCCGATAAAAAATGGACAAACACGGACCTCTGGAAACCAAGAGGTGGGATCAGGTGCCATGGAGGAGTACTGAGAAAAATTGTGTGCCTCCAAATTTTCTAAAAGTTGTTTTAGAGTTTTTAAGTATCCACATCTGATTTACACAGATTCTGGAATAAACAACTGTATAGTATTTCTGAAGTTTCTCCTAAACGGCTGTCAATATCAACAGACTTGACACAAACCAATATAAAGATATAAACTTTGTTCCAATTATGATACAAAGTCAAGGTCCGAGATATTAATGAAGTATTCTACATTTATAGAGCCATCAAGACAATGTGGCCCATCCGGGTTCGGACAGTGATCCGAATCGTAATATATTGTTAAACTTATCGTTAAGATATCTGTATATACCAACAAATAAAGCGTGGTTTTCCTTTGTCTATATGATAAAGAGAAGTTGATTGACTAAAAACGGCGAGATAAAGATGGCATTTTGTATATGTAGTTGGGAACGTAACTGTATAATACAGGTCTACCAAGATCAATTTTCACTTCCGGGTTGGTTACTTCAGAAACCCAACATTATTGTCTATTTTCCGAAAATAAGATTGTACAGGTAAAATATTTCCCTTGCTCTAATTCTTTACATTAGACGGAATTCTTGTATACTTTTACAGATATTATTTGGTCTTGTATGGTACCACTTAATCTTTAGAAAATACACTTACTTTTCAAATTTGAGCTCAACTGATGAAGTCTAATTGACAGAAACGATATCGTCTTCAGCATTATAACTTTGGTATTATGTTTATTATATTTATAATCACTAGGTCGTTGCCACTGCTGGTGGACCGTTTGAGTTCCAAAGGGTATACATAAACCTAGTATCTGGGATTTCGGTACCAGCTGTTCATCTTATAATAAAGTAATATTTGGCACTGTTAACACTATTTAAATTCGAAAGGTACATAGCAGAATCCAGCAAATGTCTCCTTATCAAGATATTGACAGTCGTTAAGGAGAAACTTCAGCAATTATGTACATTTGCTTACAGAAACGGTGTAAAGCAGATGTGGATACTAAAAAAATTAAAAAAAAAATATTTTTGAAAATTTGAAGGCACATAATTTTTCTCAAATTCACAGTATCAAAACATTCGACTTCTCTACTATTTACACAATTATTCCACATAAAAAAATAAAAGAAAGACTTTTCAGCATCATGGACAACTGTTTTTTCTCTAAAGGTGGTACCCGAAAATTTAAATATCTAGTGATTGGATATCAGGATACTCATTTCGTCAAACACCACTCTGATTCTACACATAAATAATCTGAAGTTGATATAAAAACATGCTGGAATTTCTAATAGACAATATATTTTTAATCTCGGAGATGTGGCCTTTCAATAAACTGCTGATATGCCTAAGGGAAACAATTATGCCCCTTTATTGGTCGACCTGTTCCTTTATTCATACGAAGCAGACTTTATTCAACTGCTGAATCAAAAGGAGACAAAGTCCTTTAATTTCACATTTAGATATATATTGACGACGTTTTGTCAATTAAAAATGACACTTTTCATACATATATCAATGCGATATAGCCCAACGAACTAGAAATAAGAGATATAACAGAATCAAGCTTCATACTTAGACATTTTACTTACTCATGTTACTCAAGTCTGACAGTTTTCAATGTTCAGTCCTCAGTAAGCACTGCTGTCATTTAAATATTGAATAACTCGTACTATTGACCGTGTTAGTTAAATAATGGGATTCTTTATTCAATAATGCAAACCGAGACGTCATACATAGAATCGGAGTCAAAAATTTGAATGCATAATTCATGTACGAGGAAGTACTCAACCAGTTTAAATTGAATCAATACAGGGGTAGCACATTTATTTTCGGTAGCAAAATTATTAAATCTAGAACAATGCACATAGTGACTTTATACCTGTGATTTCTTATTTTCCGGAAACAGATAATATAACTTCAGTTTTTGACATAACCTGGATGTGTCGCTTTACCTTGGTATATCTGTACATTGTGGTGAGGTGTTACCAATGTGTCCCGCGGTCTAGGAGAGCGGATAGAAGAAAATGACGGAGCAAGCGTGTACTACGGAAAGTCTGTCTATAACTACTACATGCAAAGATCATCAACAACAGTGTATACCAGTGTATTGTAAGGATTGTAAAACTCCTGTGTGTAGTGTCTGTGTGATCAAGGAACAACACTGTAAACACAATCTCACGGGAATAGTAGACGCTGCGAATGAAACACAGATTGATCTGCAGGAACTATTACACGACAGAAACAGGGTACTCGAACACGCCCAAAGTCTGGATACCTGCGTAGATGACATAATAAAAGTATGTGACTTGTATAAGGAGGATGTCATCCAAACTATATCTGAAAGAGCTGACACAATAGTTCAAGAGACACTAAAAATAAAGTCCGAGTTTATAGAAAAAGTTGCAGGTTTGTCGGAGTGTCGTGGACGTGAATTGCAAGATGCAAGTAATAATGCACAGACTGTCATCCGGGTACTTAATTCTCTAGAGAACTGTAATGATTTGTGCATGTTCAATGACGTCGAGAAGGCTCATTTTAAACTTAAACTTCAAAATGTTTTGAAAATGAAAGTAGAAGATTTACCATATCAGTCGGGATTTCCGTTCTCATTTAAAACCAGTGACTTTAATTTACAAATGTTTCAATCAAATGTTTTCGGGGAAATCATAGACGAAAATGAAACCGCATCCAATTTCCATGAAAGGAATACAGTCGAAACAACGAAAGGCTCGGAGTCGGAGCAAGATACCCATACGAAAGACAGTAGTGATAGCGAACAGTATTTTGATTACGAAAGAGATGATACTACCCAGGAAGCACGTGTATACAAATATCAGGATCGGTGTATAAATAATATTATACCTGTAGATGCATATTATGCCCACGTGCTGGTAGATACAGATTTATATAAAATGAATTTTTCTACAGGTGAAATAACATCGACATTGCTAATGAAAAATGTCCAACAAATCTCAACAACACCAAACGACACTGTTCTTGTCATTCAAACACATTCCAAGACTATTTCTCATGTCTTAGAAGATAGAAGAATTGTCGCTTTCTGTAAGTCAAAAAAATGGCAACCGACGGCAGTATGTTCCTCAAACAAAGCTTTCGCTATAATTATGATGTATGAAAACAATCTTTCTCCAAACGAATCTCATAGGCTGAATGTAGCTGAATATGATCATGACGGAGTTGTAGTAAGAAAAATATGTCAAAATTACTTTGATTACTGTTATTCATTTCAATACAAATTGTTATGTCATTCCCGTTCTGACGAAATAATGTATGTCTACTGGCCAAAGTTTATATTTCAAAGGAAGAGTGGTGTTTATATATGTGATGCAAATCTTAAAGTGAAAAAAGGGTACACGGGATCAATCGGACCGGATCCAGGAACCTGTTTCAAACCCACTGGGATCTGTATTGATGATAATAACCAAATACTTGTAGCCGTACCGTGGGACAATGCTATTCATCTGTTGGACCAGAGTGGAAAATACATCCGTTTGTTGTTATCGGAGAAAGATAATATGCAACGTCCATGTTGCGTTTTCTTGGACAAAAGGGAAAATTTGTGGGTTGGGACTGAAAATGGCGACATCACGATACGAAATTACAAGAAGTTAAGTAGCAGTATCGGGTGTAAAGAAACAAATGAAAGAAACTACTGACTGGAAGTATTAAAATATTATTAATGTTATTCTGGCGAATGTGGTCTCTCAAGATCAAACTCGGATCTCTTTGAAATCATAATAACTAAATAGTCAACGTTGGTCACGGAAGACGATGAAGATAAGAAATTTTATTACATATCTGAGCAATGACACCTTTGATCCCAAACAAAACACGGAAAATCAAACAAATTGTTTATCACAGGACAATGCGATATATAAATGTTTTACCTATAAACAGTTGTTTTAAAATATTAGGCATCCATACCTAAATGCAATGTACTGATTTTTAACCAGACATCGTATACACGAATCACAAAATGTTGATAAGCTTTATCTTAAAACTCCATACAATAAGAAAATGTCATAACACATTCTTAACTTAAACTGTGTAAAATTATACAAGTCGATTCAGATCTTACAGTCCTGAATGGAAAACAAGAGAGATAACTCCTGCTACACTTTGTTTTAAACGATCTTGCGAAAATAATTTGTCGTCTGTCTTTCCGTCTGTCCATCCATTCACACTTTCGACTCCTCCAAAACAGTTGAGGGATTTTGATGAATCGTTATAGAAAGCAAGTAATCAATGTCCTCTACCAAGTTTTTTTTATTTCGGTAAGATCGGCCCAGGGGTTGATCCAGGATGGGGCAAAATATGCCTTAGGGGTACCTATCTTTAAAACAAAAGTTTCTTCCAAAACTGTTGTATGGATAGAAAAAAGTACTTGCATCTGAGTGATCTACATAGATGTATGATTCAAGTTTGTTAATTTTGTAGAAATTGGAGAAGAAATTGTTGACGTCTTTTTATACTTTGTAATTTTCATTCATTTTTAATGATTTCTTTGATTCTCTGTCCTTTTATGCCCTTCTATACCATTTCATATTCATGAGGAATGCTTTCTTGAAATAATTTTGCTAAAGTTTAATTTTTATTTAATTTTTAAGACTGGAAAAAATGAAAGACAGGGGGTAACTTTTCACACTGCTTCTTCTAAACCGCTAAAAGTACTTTGATGAATCTTTATAGAAATGAAGCACTCAAGTTTAACTACCAAGTTTGTTCATTTCGGCCAAGGGCCGAATTCAGGGTGGGACAAAATTGACCTCGGGGATAACAGTCATTTGAAAAAAATTCTCCAGAAGTGTTATAAGGATTTAAGAACTAATTGCATCTAAATGATCTACATAAATGTATGATTCAATTTGTTAATTTCGTAAAAATCGGAAAATAATTTTTTGACATTATCATTTTCATTCATTCTATATGATTTCTTTTATTTTCTTCCCATTTATTTCTTATGCCGCATTTAATGTGTTTTACCAGTCATTAGGTAGAGAAATGCTTTGCTGATTGTAAAAGAAGTGAGGGGTATATTCTCACTCACTCTCAGCTTCCTCTTCTAAACCGCTGAAGGGATTTTGACAAAAGTAAGCAATCAAGTACCCCTACCATATATTTTTTACCAAATCGACTCAAAGGTGGATCCAGTGTGGGGCAAAATAGGTCTCAGGGGTACCCTCCTTTTAAAATCTTCTTCTCTAGAACTGCTGCATGGGTTGAAGAACTATTTGCATCTGAGTGATCTACATAGATGCATGATTCAAGTTTTTAGTTTCGTAGAAATCAGAAAATAAATTTTGACGCATTTTTGACGTCTTTTTAGGTTATGTCATTTTCATTTATTTTGTATGATTCTTTGATTTTATCCACTTTTATTCATTATGATGCATTCATTAGAAATGATTTCCTGAAAGAACTTTGCTCAGTCTTTTTTATTATTATCATTTTTCTTTTAGTGTTAAAATTTTCGGATGTGGTTTTTAATGAAAAAGAAATCAAAAGAGTTCATTTATGCAGGGGGTATTTCTTTAAGATAGTGTATAGGTGTAAACTAATATCACATTCTACTGCCACGGTCAAATAATGCTTGTATAAAACTGTTAGGAGTTTGAAAAGGAACGGGATATTATAAATATATATGATTTAAGAAAATCAAGAATATCACAATACTGGTAACACTGTCAAAATTGTTGCTTGTATTAAAAGTTTAAAATATTTGATGCTTTATACAAATAATACAAACAATATCAGATCATTAGTATATTCAGGATATCCAGGTACAAATCTGTTTAAAAATGGCCAAACACGAAAATCTTGAAATCAAGAGGTGGGATCAGGTGCAATGGAGGAATAAGCATCCTCTGTCGACCGGTCACACCCGTCGTGAGTCCAAAGTCATATTAAAATGAAATACCTGAGGAACGAAACCTCGTCATGATTGGTACAGACGTCTCAACATCCGCAATCGAACTGGCAACTCAACATTTTCCATAGTGAAACAGAGTAATCGTAAACAAGACAATTATACCGTCCGTAAAATTGACATCAACCGATATCCCTGCGTCAATAATTAAACATCATATTTAAATTGTTATTATTAATTGACAAAACGTCGTCAATATATCTAAATTTCAAATTAAAGAACACCGCTCACTTTTTTTTCTTTTGATTCCGCAGTTTCTGAGTGAAGTCTATTCGTATAAATAAAGGAACAGGTCGGACAATAAAAGGGCACAATTGGTTCCCATAGGAATGTTTACAATTTGTTGAAGGTCACGTCTCTGAACATTACAATTATATTGTCTATTAGAATTCCAGCATCTTTTTATACCAACTATCAGTGTATTTATGTGTGGAATGTTTGACAAAATAAGTATTATGATAACCACTTGCTAGGTATTTTAATTTCCGTGTAACTATTTTAGTGAAAAAAAGTAGTCTGTAATGTTAAAAAGTCTCTCCTTTAATTTTGTTTGTGGAATTTTTGTTTAAATAGTTTAGAAGTTGTATGTTTTGATACTGATTCTGAGAAAAATTGTGTGCCTTCAATTTTTCTAAAAGTTGTTTTAGAGTTTTTAAGTATCCACATCTGATTTACACAGATTCTGGAATAAACAACTGTATAGTATATCTGAAGTTTCTCCTAAACAGTTGTCAATATCAACAGACTTGACACAAACCAATATAAAGATATAAACTTTGTTCCAATTATGATACAAAGTCAAGGTCCAAGATATTAATGAAGTATTCTACATTTATAGAGCGATCAAGAGAATGTGGCCCATCCGGGTTCGGACAGAAACCAAAACATTTTGTGTATTTTCCGAAAATAGGAGTAAACAGAGTAAACATTTTAACTAGTTCTGATTCTATGAATTTCTGTAGTTCTAGTATTGGTCAACCTGTCAATAATGTATAAAGATTTGTAAACATGTGACTATTTATCTTGGTAAAAACTATACAGAAACTTCACTGATTGACTGTGTAATATTTAGACCATTCAATTCTTATCAACAATTATCAGACATTCAGTTTGGAGAGTTGTCTCCCTTTATACATACCATGCCATGATTCATGATCGTTGCATTATAAACATTGGGACTTTCTATTCAGTGATTCGAATCGTAATATATTGTTAAACTCATAGTTAAGATATCTGTATATACCAACAAATAAAGTGTGGTTTTCCTTTGTCTATATGATTAAGAGGAGTTGATTGACTAAAACAGCGAAATAAAGCATTTTGTATATGTAGTTGGGAATGTAACTGTATAACTACAGGTCTACCAAGATCAATTTACACTTCCGGGTTCCTTCAGAAATCCAACACTATTGTCTATTTTCCGAAAATAAGATTGTACAGGTAAAATATTTACCTTGCTCTAATTCCTTACATTCCTCGGAGCTCTAATATTTTGTATTGACAAGCATAAGTCTACCAAGCTAAAATGTTTAAAACACAACGAGTATAAATCAAATCATACTAGGAGCTACAATAAAACATGGAGTCATTTATCTGTGTATTCCTATCTTTAGAAAATAGACCCTATGTTTTTGTTTGATTTTGTTTTTTTTTTTGGGGGGGGGGGTATTTTGGGGGGATTTTGGTTTGTTCTGTTTTTTCGATTTTTATTTGACAGACAGAACCTGGAGGTGCCAGATTACCTCGGTGAACCTAAGACTTGTCATATACTACGTGCTTCAGTACATACTAGTGTATAAGAAATTTCACCTCTTGTTGATTGTTCAATGTTCACCAGATGTCTGTATTATATACTGGACTTTGGTATATGTGATTGTATATTAATATCTTTGTAACATGACGTTCAGTTTAAAACAGAAAAAGTGGCTACGAAGATTTTATTTAACAGCAAAGAATTTTATTCATTTAAAATCTTAGTAACACGGTGTCTATTGAAATATGTATATGATACATGAAGAATGTTTTCATAATCTATTTATAATTCTTGCTTAACTGGTAAAGTGAGAAAGCTGGCGTGAGCATTATTCTATGCCTTTTGTGGAAGCCTATAACTTTTGATTTATGTTAATATCTAACTCAATTTTCACTTTAAATTTTAGCGTATCTCATCAAAATCATTCAAAGTATATCTCTAAAAAAGAAACTTGCAGTGGGCGTGACCGGACAATAAGTGGGTGCTTACTCCTCCATGGCACGTGGTCAAACCAACTTTCACCACATTTGTATATTTGTCTTCTGGACGTCCTGAAGATTAATACTTTGGTGATTATGATTTTATACAGATGTTTTTGTATGTAGTGTGTATACCATGCACTTGATCTTTCGTATGTGTTACATAATCAATTACGCTCCAACATTGTAAATGTGATTAACAATACAGAAGTTATAGTTTTACAGCAAGCTTAAGATGCTCAAGACAATTATTTCTGTCTATAAGACGCATCAGATAAGCTCGAGTTTAATATACATGTATATTTCCAAGAGACAAAAAGTTGTAATATTGGAAATTTGCTTACGTTTGATACAGGAAATGAATAATCTGTAGAAGAGCATGTTCCATCGAAAGATATGCGAATTTTGTAGAAATTGTCATTAATTATTAATATTGATTGTTTAAAATCCCTTTCTAAGGGGAATCACTGCACACACACACACACACACACACACACACACACACACACACACAGATATATATAAAGTTTCGATACTGATATAACAAGGTACCTATAAACCCAACATGCCCCTGCTGGCCCGCTATGTATAATTTATTTATGCAGATAGTATCATTTCTAATCCAAAATCCATACAATGATATTTTTGCTTTATATATATATATAATGTTTCAATTTTCTAGTGGTCTGGAAGAGAAAAGAGCAACTTTTGTCTAAGCGAGATTGAACTGCATGAATTATTTTTTGACCAATTTTGTAAACGTTGAATACCATTGTTTATGTTTTTTCCGTCAATTGTATTTAAGTCAACGGAAGATTTTGGAAGAGAAGATTGAACTATCATCTTCTTGGGATCAACAAGATCGTTTATGTAAAAAAAAAATAGGAGAGGAGGATTGGCAGTTTGAATTTACCACTTCAATCATTGCTCAACATGGTGATGTTATCATGTCTGAATATCGACAATAGCAACACATTTAGACTTATTATTTGGCCTTATATGATACCATTTCTTTTTGTTTCGGATGCATACATTTATATTAGATTTGAGGTCAACTGGTGAAGTCTTATTGACCGATGCGGTCTTCTTGAGCATCTGTTTTAGTGCTCTTTTGTGTATTATAACATTGATATTGTTAATAATCTATATATTATAATAGATAACAAGAAATGATATAGATGATAACAAGAATTTAGTCACAACAGTATTAGACTATTAGTAACTGGAAACGGAAGTGAATGAATAACGAAAAAAGAAAATCCGTAGTATTTTTTAAAATTTAATTTCAAATTAAACTTAAGTGTATGCCTGAATGAGTATTGGTGTGAATGGAAGTATCTTGTGGTTTAACACCTAAGCTTTCGGTTGAAGACTGGAGGTCCCCAACCACTGGATAAATAGCCCTATTAAGATCTGGTGTCTTGATATGGTAAGACTCGCTGGACTCATTTACCGAGTCTATCTGAGTGGATTCCCCCCTATATTAACCATCTCCTTCCGTGGTATTCCATGTCATGTGCGATATTCCAGATAGTTTCGAGACTGTCATCGATATCTGGATTTCTAGCTATCATAATGGCAGCCCCCGGTAAGGTAGTCACCCTAGCTTCCACGGGACTGGTGATAATTTTTTTATCTCTAATTGTGTGATTCCAGGTGTGTTTTTTTTCTGAGACACTATCTGAGCTTATGTATATTTTTGTCTACAGGTGCATGTGAGGTTGAGGGACGATAGGTAACATTCAGGGTTGGTAGAGGAGGTCTGTTGTTAGTGGGTCTGGATTGGCGTGGAGTACGGCGTTCGTTATAGGCCTTTAGCCTATAGTTAACATTTCTGTGTATGACTATTGAAAGTGATAGCAATGGCCTGCAAAGGGACGCCGAATCTTTGGGTATGAATTATATGGTGGTGAGTATTAAGTTCAATCGGGTTGAGTGAGTGTGGGAATTTATAGATTACCCCGCGGATTTTATTCGGTTTATCCCGCGAAGCAGCCAATTGTGTATTTGCTCTCTTTTGACTATTAGGCTGGCTTCGCGGATGGACGAGCGGCCATTATCTATGCTAAGTTACCTACAGTTACAAGTGTGGTAAAACTAAGTGTAGTGCAACCCACTAAGTATATGGTATGATTAGATGGATAATTATGTTAATTAGATCTACCTATTGATAAGGTCTATGAATATGTCATAATATTGTGATGCGCAGGCTCTGTCGGATGTAGAGTGCTATTTGTTAATGGCCTATATAGTTAGTACAAAATTTATAAAGAAAATTAAAAATATATTAATTTATACCGATTAATTAATATTTTTAATGTTGATTTGAATTCGGAAATGAAAACAGTCAACTGCATGTCGTGTAAGAAATTAAAGAGATTTACTTATGGATTCCGACCACATTTGCCTTTCTTGTGTTTTGTTTGACAATCGATAAAATGGTATGGGTATTTAAACTTAAAATGAAACAACCCAATGATTTACTTTGTTTCTTTTTCGCGATGTCACAGATGTCAGAGATAAATTTTAATTACGAAGACATTGAATAGGATGAATATCAATACTCCTTTAGTATTCACTTGACAGGTTTCCAGTTAAACATGGAATAATTCTGAGTAACCTCAATTTAACATTCATCTACTCCGTTTGTTTGTTTGTTTCTTGTTGTTCAACGTCCCACTAAAAATGTCCCACTCACGAGAGTCGATCGCGCTATCGACTGCTTTGTGTTTTGTTTACACTACCATATATGTCAAGGTATGTAAGCTATTGACATAAACAATATCTAGTCACGTTGCACGGGTAGTTGTACAATATCTAGAGGTCATTTACAAAGGCAGATACTCCAGTGATATGTTTAGTACATAAATCCCACGTTGACGAACAGTAATGGAAATATACAGTTAGTTCACGTGGCATTTACTTTTCTCTTGATTAACACATTTAATCCATTGATTGTGAAAATTTGATTTGAAATGTAAGTTTTTCGAAAGTGACATATTTTCCGTTACTATCATGCAAATCGTATACCTGGATCAATATCATTTAGTAAGAATGATTGGTGGGTTGATTTTACAGTAAAGTTATTGCCAGTACAAAGTACAAATGAATAAGTTACAATGGGTAATCGAAACTCCCAGTCCATTACAACATGTCAGATTGGGTATAAAAATGGTCTCAACATGATGAACAATTTTGAGTCCAAAACGGAATAGGACCAGGTGTCCGAAAGAATTCAGCGTTCCCTTTTAGCATGCCACACCCGTCGCAAATGTTACATGGAAACCTCTCGAGTTTAGTGAAAAGGTCATCAGTTAGTTTTTGATCTGATTGGTGAAAGGGGGTCATTAGTTATGGTCGTGTTCCAGAATACTGTCGAGCAGACCTGATTCCGTCGGTAGTGCGCTCGACTCTGGATCGCCGGGTCGTGAGTTCGAGTTCCGCCAGCGGCAGGTTGGTTTCCTGTCTTTCGGACGGGGCAGTAAAAACTCAAGGTCTCGTATCACTGTAGGTGCCGGCACGTTAAAGATCCCTCATTGCTCAATGGCCGTAAGTGCCGATCATAGGCCAAAATTTGAAGCCTTTTATCGGCATTTGGTGGCATCTCCATATGTGTGAAAGATTCTTGAATGGGATGTTAAACAACAATAATCAAACAAGCAAACAAAATCCAGAATACTGTTTAACAAGATCCCCGTATCGACCATAACAATTCCTAAGTGACGATTTCAAGCGTGTGTAATTTATTGGCGAGTCGTTTCTTTCTTTCTTTGTCTCTATCAACCAGACCTCTTCTTTGTCTTTCTGTTTGTCTATCAGTTAGTCGTTCTTTCTCACCATCTCTTTTTCAGTCCGTTTATATTCTTATCTTGCTGTCTCAGAGTCCGACTATCGTTTTATCTGTCTGTCAATCAGTCAGCCTTTCTTTCGTATTAAAGTGTAATATCTAGATGGTACATGTTAGACGATATAAAGTAATTTACTACAACAATCTCTATGTAAAACAGTATTAATAAGACTGACTACGTCATTTCAGTCAGTCTTTCTTCCCTTTTATATTTGTCTTCCTTCTTTTGTCTCTGTCTCTTTTATGTCTCTTCAGTCAGTCTGTCAGACAGAGATTGCATCTCGATAGTCGGATCTAAAACTAGGTTTTTATGGATACATTGCGACCATTTTTGTACTAGTATGCTAACAGGTGACGCTGACTCCTGGACATCCGGTTCCATTCCGTCTGGGATTCACAATTGTTCTTCCTGTTGAGACTGTTATATCTAATTTGTCGTATTCCAGTATACATTGGTACTTCTTCATTGTTCCAAATAAAGGCTTACTCTCAGAACAGGGTGTTGT